>JAEIFU010002333.1:0-45833 GCA_018904235.1 Lordiphosa stackelbergi
AGAAATTTAGGGATACACACGCCCGCCCGTCCACTAAAACCGTTTCAAAGCGATTTCCACTTTATGTTGCCTGCTTTTAGGCTGACCGTTGAATTAATTTTTAAAATCTTGCACTTGTAATACACCCACTGACATTGACATTTCAACTTTTGTTTAGCACATTGCATAATTTTCACTTGGAATAATGATTGATGTAACCAGCTACGCGGGAAAAAACCGGAACACCTCAGATTTGAAAGGTTGAAAAGTGATTAAATGCGATTAAATATGACTGTAATCAGCAATCCAGGCAGGCACAATATGTACTTGTGTATAGAAAACAAGTTTTGTCAGATCAAACAAATCTCTTTTTAATTTACACGATTGACACTACAAACCAACCTGTGACTCGGCCTACAGCGATGTGAGGGTCTGAGAGGTTGGATGTGCCTTTTTATACCTCGCCCGCTTCGCTGTTATCTCTTGCGAATTAAATTAGACATGTAAAACGAAAATAGTTTTAGAAACTGGTCTATCCGAAGCCAAATCTATAAATTTGCCTAAATGTGTCAACGTGAATCGTTAATTTGCGCTGCGAACAAAACACCAAACTTGTTTTCAAAGTTTAATCCATAATTTGTTTATTTTTGATTTATTAAACAATGGGATAACTGCACTCGAGGGCAATGCCACAGAAATTTTTGCCGCGTGGCAAACGGAAGTAGCCCTCCTCACCCCAATTCTTATCCCAGGAGTTCTTCACTATCCAGTAGTCCTGACCCTTCTCTGAGCCATAGCCCACCACCAGCACCGAATGATTGGGTTCATCCTCATTGCATTTCTCATCGTCATAGATGCCACTTTTGTACAGCAACAAACTCTCCAGGCCATTCAATGAGCAGGCCAAAGGACCCAAAGTGGCAATAACCTTCTTCATCAGTTCCTCATCCTTGGGTGGTATGGTGGCCAATCCGGTGATGTGAGCGCCAGCCTTGCCGCTCGTGTACTGGCACTTGTCCTTCTTGTCCACATAGGGATAGCCTTTGGTACCAGCAATGCCCTTTTGCTCTTCGGTTATAAAAGCAAAAGCATACTCCTGGTAGCCACCGTCGCAACCATTGAGACCAAAGTCCACGGGTCCACAGTCCACCAGATTCTGTTCGGACAGATTGGGCAGCTTGCCGGTCTTGCGGAAAACATGCCCCTCAATAGCACCAGCGGTGGCAAAAGTCCAGCAGGAACCGCAAGTTCCCTGGAACTTGACAGGAGTCACACCGCCCTTTTTACGCCAATCAAAGGAATCGGGTATCTTCACATTAGGCACTTCAGCAGGTTGACGATTGGCAGCTGCCTTGGCACTAAACGGAAAAGCAACTTAATTTCAACAGAATCAGGTTCATTCACGCTTAACATACTCGCCCTGGGGTGATCTCTTGAGGCCCGTTAGTTGGGCCAGGAACTCAGTATTTGTCAGATCTGAGAAGGCATTCACAGCCCGCTCAAAAGTGGAGGTTCCTTGTGCAAACGCAGCATTTCCGGCATCCACCAATTCCTTGCGTGTGGCAAAGACACCCTCGTGCAGAGCCTGATCCGCGGCATCGAGATAAGTCTTACCAGATTGTGCCTGGACAAAAAAACATGTTAACAGTTGAGAAAGGATTTATTTTAGTTAAACTTACCACAAAATCGCCAAAGTCTTGCACATTTGTTAGAGTGGGTGGTGAAGGCAAACTGCTGGCAATGCTGGCTACACCCTGCTGTACTCCGCTGGCCAGGTTACCCAGACCACCTCGAATAGAGCCGCCACCAAAGCCACCAAATTGAGCTGAGGCTAGCCCAACCAAAAGGGGAAGTACCAACAGCAATTTCATTATAATCTGGGAATGGAAATTCTAGTTTTGTATTTGTATACTCTTCGGAAGGGTAGAGCTAATTTGTGATTTAATTTCTTGCTCTATTATCTTTTATTGTTCTTCTTTTATTGTTAAAAGCCTTAACAGATTTGCCAGACGGAGATCCGAACCGGGTCAGAAAATAAATACGCCCTGACGAAACGAATCTTAAAGAAAATTTCCCTTTCAAGGTGATCCTAAAGGTTTAGGAGAAATGAACCAAAAAGTTACAAGGTAAGTCCCAACATGTTTATATATGTGTATCAAAGTCACACTTTACAATCGGTTTTTATTTTATGAGAAAGTGTGATTATTGCTTTTCGTTATATCATATCATTTTTGATTGTATAAAGTAGGTATATATACGATATAGCATTGTTCGCCTTTCTGTCCGTCGATCTGAGAGACTATATGAGATGAAACCTAACATTTATGAACGTTGGTAACATTCGCAGATCAAGTTGGTTTCAGAATTGTTCATACTTAACACTGAACGACTGTTAATACCTTGAGATGAACAAGAGATGGCCTGGAAACTTTAACATTACATAAAAACCTCTTGGAACGACAAGTAAAGTGAACTAGAAAAGTTTAGTGAAAATTTCAAATAATTTCAGAATAGGCTTACACAATGCATAAGCATAGAAACATAATCAAATACTTCATTAGAATAAAGTGGATTTATTTTTACTTAGAAGAGAAATATGTTGATTGAAAAAATCGAACCGAAGAGATCGGTCTTAAAAATTTTTTTGAGTTTAGGATTGCGCCTTGCAAATGGAGTTAAGGTGCGGCATTTTATCCCTTCTCGGAGTCGTTAGGCATCATACGGGTTCCAGAAACCAGAAACCGAAAAATTAAATGGCTCGGTTCGGTTCATTTCAACTAGGTATTGAGTTTTTGGCGAATAGTGAGCAAAGTCCTAGCAATTTGCTTTAAAATGAAAACGAAAAAACGTAAAAAACGCAAGAGTTGTTGCAAAAAACCTAGGAACACCTACCTTAATACATTTTTAACGACCCAAAATTGGAATATGCCAAGTCTTGATTGTGTTACCCGTTAGGGGTCAACTTACTTAAAATTCAAACGTTTACTTTTTATCTCTAATTGAGATTTGCTTGAAATACAGCTAGTGAATTTTTTGTATGACTGGCAGGCATTAAAAATGAAGGTTAAAAAAAGGCAGAACGGTATAGCTTAGTATATGTCAACGCATTGGAAAACAGAGCTGCGTCATTCCAATCCGCCTCTTCTTGCATGCTTTTTCTTAGATTCCAGGAATCAAACCTGATATCAGAGGGAAGAAATGAAAGCATAACAAATAATTCTTTGAACTCAATAAGTAAAGACTAGTTGGAAATGCTTGCCAAACAACTCAATTATAGGGATTCAATTCCATTTAAAAGGAAAATATCGATTGCTAGTTGCATCGAAGCGTTTAATGGCGTAAAGCCTTTACCTAAAGATAGAGATATTTTTGGAATATTTATTACGAAAAGCAAATAACTCGAATTGCTTTAGCAAGTTTCAGCAACAAGTGTGTAAAAAGTGCGTAAAGCCAAATTTTAAGAATATATTATATTATTCCTTTGGTTTTAAAATCCACATAAACAAGTATAATGAAACTAATCAAATGGAAATGTCTTCATGAAATGACACAGTCTTGAAGATCTCGTTATGTTATCAAAGCAAATTTTAAGTTTATTAAAATAAAATTAAATGTTTATCATATGATAGCTGAAAACCTAATTCGATGTGAATGAATAGTTTGATTACTCTTATCAAATGACGTAAGCGGTTATGTGACGCGGTCGTGGTTCGATCCCACATATACATCTAGTTTTTTTTTTTCTTTAGAAAATAGCTTTTACATCCGGTCACCTTCACCAGCTATTGGCGCCAGCTGTGAAGTAACTAGCCATGAAAAAGCAAATTCTCAAACTTTGCCGTTCGGATTCAGCGTTAAACTGTAGGTCCCTTTCTCATTGGGAAGCTTTCCTTTGGGGCTGGTATAGCCAATTTTACCTTTTACATTTACTATTATCAAAAATATATTTCTTTTGTTTTTAGATGAATAAACCGGCGGTTCAAAAACTTTGTGAACCACTTAACCGAACCTGTCCTTATTTTCGAGCTGTTTGCATTCCTTATTTATTCTAATTTGTATAATCGATTTTAACAAAGTTTATCTATGATATCTGAAAAATCTGACAAATAGACTTTTGGGCTGACGATATAAGGAAAATATCAAATATTTTAACATTTCAAACGCAATTTTTTAAAACTAAAATTTTAGAGAAAATATTAAGCCATGTTACAGCTGTTGCTATCATAATTTTAAATATGCCATAAAAATGCCATTAAAAACAAGTAAAAAAGTCGGTCAAGCCCGACTATAATATACTCCGTTTGTATTAACTGATCTATTTAAGTTAGAAGCCACACCAGGTGGCAAAAAGCAAGTGAAGTGCTGCCTATCGAGTTGCGGCATCTACCAATATTTTTGTTTTCCGTATAACTCGATTATCGTTCATCCGATCTGCACCATTCCTTTGGCGATAAATAATACTGATTACTAAAAATGCGTAAAAGGTTCGAACCATCTATCTCCAAAACTGTGGGAGATATGACGTGTTTTGGTTCGGGCGTGGCAAAATGAAATACGCGCCGTATATGAAGTATATATCCCACACATGTCAAACTTCTATCTCTTACCATCTTTAAGATCTCTTCGTTCATACGGACAGAAAGACAGACTGACATGGCTATATCGACTCGGCTGTTGATGCTGGTCAAGAATATATATACTTTAGAGGGTCACCCTGTTACATACTTTTGCACAAATTTAAAATATTCTGTGTACTTTTGGTACAGAGTATAATAATCGAATTTTTGGCTTAAGAGAGCCAAATGATTTCCAATAGTCGTGTTATTGATTTCCCAAAAACAAAATTTAACTTCTAGCCAAAATTTGGGTTCTCTGGCCCAAGTGGAATTAGGTTCTGGAGGTTAATTAATTGAAATAGTTTGAACAGGGTTCCAAAAAATTTACTTTAATACCAAAATAATTGTCAAAATATTTTTGTGGGTGCAATTTGATATGCTAGCTAGCTATATGATCTAGCAACTTTAAAAAAACTTCCAAAAGATCTTTTCGAAGAGTACAAAACAATTCGTTATACCAATTTACTTTTTTCTTTCCCTTGTTTTTTGGTTTGCTAATTTGATTCTTATCTTGAATTTCGCTGGAAATCAAAATTAACAATTCAGTTATTAATTAACACATTAACATTTGCCAACTAAGAGCTTCTGCATTTAGCGATTTTACACACTTTTACAGAATGTTTACATTGATGAAAACCGGAAGAGAACTGGGCTGAGCACTTTGATTTAATTATAAACTGTAGCTAAGCGTATACAAACGAGTTTATCTTTACTCCTCGGAGATACTTATTGGGCACTAACCTTTCTCGTGGATTCGTCTAACACTAAGTGATCAGAGTCAGAGACTGCGCTTTTATACTAGCTGCCCAGATGCGGATTAAAGTTTATCATCATGCAAATTCAATTAGAAGAAGTGAAATAATAAAAAAATATACATATAGCCTGGCCGGTTTTCATTTGGGATGCGAAAATATATAAATCACCAAATCGCAGTAATTAAATTTTATACATTTGGCAGTTAATTAGTTGTTATCCAATACATTAGAATCGCGCGATATGAGTACAAAGACGACAAACGTCTATTACAAGCCGAGATAAACGTGTTGATATTTCTTTAAACGAGTTTATGTCTTAGTTGAGCTGCCTAAATTATGTCAAACTGCTGTGAATATTCATTTCGTATGAATTTGACTAATCAAAAAACAAGTTTATTAACAACAAAACAAAGTAACCTTAACATTAGCCTATCAAGCGTCGGTTATCTACGGGTCCTGTTTCCTGGGGCTCTTCGTGTACGGGCGTGGCCTCACGCAAGAAAACGATGGGCAGACTCAAATCCACAGGCGGTGCTGCCCAGTTTTGTGTGCTAGCAAAACGCTAATTATTAACAAAAAAAAAGTATAAGAAACTTTTGACATAATATTTTTTTATTTCGACTTACTCCACTGGGCCCATTGGGGGAACCATGCTGCACTTGAGGCCTGGCCAAAGTCAAAGAGAACACAGCCAAAAAAGTCAAAATCAGAACTTTGTTCATTTTTTGTTTTGGGTGCTTTTCAGTGCAGTTGTAAAGCTGACAATGATTCTGCACACCAGAGGACTCGTTTTTTTATACACAAAATGCAAACTCTTTCCCCTTTCAACTGAACTTCCGTGTAATTCAGGTAATCACCTGTTATTCCAGATCGGGTATAAATAACTGCGAAGGCTCGATTATCAATTGCCAATTTAACATTTTGGTACTTCCTTCGCCAGGTCAGTTCTGGGCACAATGCGAAGAAAGAAACGTTTTCATATTCGTTCGTTGGACCCGGCTTTACTTTTCAAGGTTGTCTTCACATCTTCATGTGTGTGTAGACTTCTTTCATTAACCACTTTCAACAGCCAACAGCAACCACATCAGTCAACAGAGGAACATCAAACGAAGTCAGAGTCGGAGTCAGAGTCGTCTGCGTCTAGATGAAGAGATCAGCGGGCCAGTGGGAGGGGGGAACGGACGGCGGGGGTTAATGTGTTCTGGCCACTGCCATTCTGCCAGCAGGCGCGACTTCATCTTCATCCAATTGTTGAGCGACACCGACACACATAAAAGTTGATGTGATGCGTCTGCTTTTTTTCTTTCGTTGCTTTAAACCCTCTTTAAATTAAGAAAGATGATTTGCAGATTTCTGATGCAGACACACACCAAAGCACCCAGCAGAACCGAGACAATGATGTAAGCTCTTTGACTGAAGTCAAATGCAATAAAATTCCCCAAACATACTTCAGATTTTTAAGACCTTAGCAGTTAATTTATGATTATTGGCTTTCAAAATAAATCCTCAGCTGGTTAGTTCTAAAGCCGTTTCAAAAAATAAACAAAAAGCCCTCAAGTGGAACATTTGAATGGATAATGGGATGAGGCAAGTAAATGATGGTTTAAATCAAAATTCTTTTGGCAAAAGCTCTTAAATTTGGGCATTTTGAAAACTTTAAATGCAGTTAAAGTCGGGCAAACACTGTACAGTGCGGTTAGGTAAGATGGGGTTCAAAACAGTCGTTAGAAGTCTTTGCAAGGTCAGAGACGTTGGCTAGAAAGTAAGAGCAAAGGAAGTGAGAGTCATACTTGTAACTTTCTGCCAAAATCGTACTCCTTTATGGCTCTAGCTACTTCACAGCAATGCATAGTGCCAAGCAGTCATCAAATGGGATTATTATTTTTGGTGTGGTTTGAGCTTCAAAAGGTAACATGAGACAACATTTTAAGGGATCCTCTTCTCTACGATTTTTTACAATTTCTTAAAATCACATCCCCTAAATCTGAAATTACTTTGTTTTTACGTTTTGGTATGCTTTTTATAAAGCTGAGCTAAAAAAATTCTCTAAAATAACTGCTTGAACAAAAAGAACGATTCTACTGTTTACCTACGTGGGATTAGTAATAGAATTAAAGCATAACAGAGTTTTGAATTAAAAATTGTGTGTTTTTTTGTGGTCGTCCCATTTACACCACAGATTAACAATCCTAGTTTAGTATATGCAGTTGTAATGGAATACCGAAGAGCATCTTTCTGAGCTGCTATGCTGATCAAAAAGTGTACAGATTTGTAACCGATTCTGTCCGGACACAGACTACGAAGCATTGAAATGGTGCTCGATTCCAGATTGTTACTGTCTCACTATCTAGTTTGTATCTTTCTCATTTGATGAGGGAGTTCCAGGAGAAACGAACCACCTCAATGAAAGCATTGAACACCATCAGGCATGTTCTCAATTTCACTACATTTTTAAAAGTAAATCAAACGTAATTCTGCTTCGGTTTCGGTTTTGTGTTCTCAATTCCGATTGAAATTGCCCTCTTTTTACTTTTTGCAAACCACAGGACCAAGCGAGAATGGCACTAGATACACAAAACAGATACCAGAACTCCAAGTGAAACGATCGAAAATTGAACAATCGGAAAGAAGAGAGGCTGACTCTTAGGTTTCACTCTTCGTTTTCGTTTGCACAGACAATATCTGCTTTCATGAAACAAAAAAAATGCATTATAAATAAATTAAAGACTAGAATGCAAATTAAATTTCACTAATTTATAAATTTATCACAGAATTAAGGAGAATTCACTTTTTGTACGAAAGGCCTGTATCCAGAACTGCGGAAAATTCCTGCCAGCAATTTGCTATTTATTTCTTGTTTGTGTGGAACATAACTGAAACAGTGTGACCATGAAGCTAAGTGACCATGCACAGTGTGTCCCGGATGGCACAAAACATCACTGCAGCATGTTGTTAACTGCATTACTTTATAATGCAATCCTCTCCAAAGTAGTATGACCTCTTGGTTGTACGCCAATCAAATGAAGTCTTTGATCGTCGGATACAAGATTGCCTAAATTCATTCGCATTTATATTAAGGATCAGTACCTTGTCTTTGATCGATGGGCCGCTGAAACCACTGAAACATAGCATAGAACGATAAAATTGCTTGAGTGTTTCTCCTAGGATCAAGAGTCCCATATACTGACTCCAGACTTGATGTCTAAACAGTTAGCGATCATCACAACCCTGAGATTAAGAAAGTCTTAAGCCTGAAACGCAGGTAACTCAGAATACTCAAAGCCATAATCAACTATCAAACTGCGGTTCCTGCCATTACAGACTACTGTATACCCACAATGCAATTCAAGAAACTTTATGACTTCAATATCCCTAGTAGACACGACTGGGAAAACTTACCTCATAGTAATGCAAATGCCATCGATATCTGCACGGATAGATCTATTGCAGTGTTTGCCAAGCAGAATTGGTGGCTATCCGAATACCTTAGCAGATTCATAATGAAAGAAGTGAACATATACCTAGTACCCGCAATTGTTTTGGTACACGGTTTTTTGGTCATAAAATGAAAACGAGTAAATATTTTTCAAAATTTTGTTCCTCTGTTGGTTTGGTCACTCAATCGTAAAGGACCTTATTCGAAATGGCCGCTTTGTGCCTTCCAGCAACGCCGAAGTCTCTCTGACCACTCATAGATCGGACATACCATTGCTAAACCAAATGTTGTAATGCATCTCTGTTGATTTGTGTTGATTATTGAATTATAATTAACCTTTGACCTTGAGCCAGCTTAAAATCAAAGTTTGTTATTTATTATAAATCAGTGCATAATCCCGAAACGAATTTCGGTTCCGGTTCTGGTACCGGTACGTCCCGAAATGAATGTTTCGGTTAAAGGTTCCATTTCGGTTTTCGGTTTCGATACGGTACCCGCATTTTTATTTCGGTATACCGGTACGTACCGGTGAACTGCAGTTCATTAAGCACGACAAAATTTGTGCAAACATATTATGTAAAAGATCGATACAAGTATTTATTGCTCAGTACTTAGCGTTACGTTAGACCTAGGGTCCAAAAATATTGCACATCGAAAACCATTGTTTTTAAAAAGGGATTTCTCTCGCTTTTCTATTTCCTGAAAAATCGATTTCGCAAGAGAGAACGAATTTTTTGATATTTCCAATTTGCAGTGAATCCAAATGGAATAAAAATCGCCCAACTAACTAAGTTTAGTTGTGTCCCCCTCCGCTGATTCTAACATGGGCACAATTTCGCGAACTGAGTCCCACACTTTCCGGTTCAGAAGAAAGTCCTTATCTGCAGCCGCAAAATTGGAGCAAGAGTTGAAGACGTCTTCCGCAAGCAAATATTTTGGTATCCTGTAGGTTGAGCTCCAACGCGTGGGGCAATCGATAATCTTAAATGTTATGACTCCTAAAAAGTTGAAAGAAAATCTGGCATCGTGTAAAGGTCGTTTTATGATTGTTTTTTTGCATTACAAATGTCTGACTAAAACTACGATGCGCTCTGCAAAGGTAAAAAACCGAAACTGTACCGGTACCAACATTTCCGTTTCATTCCGGTTACATCGGTTCCAATAATAACGGTAAACGGTTTTCTGTAGCAGGAAATTTGTTTTCCGAAGTAAACATTCTAAGACTTGAAATTTTCTGTGTGTGTACTTAAATGTATGTAATTACGAAAACACCTAGCAAGAAAATTCACGTTTTATAAGCGATCAACGGGATTCGAAGGAAATACAAAGTCCTCTTCCTTGCCTCTATTTTCGCAAGTGAATGTTTCTGCAATATCATTTAAATATGAATAAATATGAATACGACTGTCACCGGATGCCCTCAGGGGCCGACGACATTTCGCTGTCTACACATACAGGAGTCGAACGCATGCCGAAGCTGAGGCCAAGAGAGTGAACAGGCCTTCAGTCGCTGGCTAGCCTTTGATGTGGTCAGATTGAAGCTGGTTCACGGAGCGTTATTTTCGCACACCAATACACACTGACTTTTTAGCCTCGCTCTCGTTGACAATCGTTGCTTTTAACTGAATGAAAGCACTAATGGCAGTGGCGACAGTGAAGGCTCGAATGCACGTCTTGTCCGCAGTACATTTCCTTGATCTTGATGCTGACAAACGTGTGCAGTCGACATTAAATAAATTTAAAACCGCACTTACATTTTTTAAAGAAAAATTTTTACTTGTTCGCTCTTCAGGAATGACAATTTGGGAGATGACAACGACAGCGCAAATCGCTTACAATAGCAAATGTTTTGTAAATGCCGGAGGCTGCCAGACGACAACACTTGCAAAATTAATCTTTTCTCTAGTTTTCCGCTGATCAAAATACTTACCAATTCCATCCAGCTGCTATTGCTAAGCCCCTTTCTCACATTACCATTCTTGTATACCCATATCTCCAAACAGAATTGAGATGTCTAGAAATTTTTCGGTTCTCCTTCCATCTGGCCAGTTCCTCAGTCCATTCCCAGTAGACAACTAAATCCAGCGATCGATTTACTCAATACATTTTATTAATCAAGAGTGTTTGTCATACAATTAAAGCATAAGTACAATATAAAAGATATTTTCGTCTTAACTCTTTTAACCTCTCATAGTTTTTGTTCTCGTTATGCTACTTGAATCATTAATGGATTGTAAGTTACTACATTGGGCGGGCGGGGGTTGGCTCTAAACATTGGCTTGCGTTGGGTCCACAAAGAGAAGTGCCATTTTTCCTAGTCCGGCCGGTTCTTCTTAAAAATGCGCAGTTCTCAGTGGAACCCTGACAATCCAAGTACCCCAAACACACCAAAGCTTAGGCAATTAGTTATTGGGCACAAAGGTCTTGCCCAGGACGCGCATGGCGTTCGAGTAGTCCGAATCGATCTGTGGAATGATCTGCTGCTCATTGGGGCGGAGGGTGCGTATCAGATCGCTCAGCGAGAGCGAGGACTGTGGCGTGAGCTCGTCCTTGGCTCGCTCCTGGGAGCTGGTCATTTTCTCAAAGTCCTGGGCAATTTGCTTGAGACGCACCTCGATGGCTGGCGATTCCGTGGAGCTGGGCAGAGCATCGCTGACCTTGTCAGGCGACTGGGATTCCGATTCCACCTCCGACTCTACCTCCGTTTCCGGCTCATGCTCAGCACTGGCCGCATCCGGAGCCTCCTCCTCATGTGGCTGCGACTCATGAGATTGGAGCTGCAGCTGCAGCTCTTCGATGGAGTGCATCTCGTTGTGCAGCTCGTTGTCGTTCAGTGGAAAGACATGCTCCTTAACTCCCTCATCGCCATCGCTGCCGCTCAGTTCGCGGGCATGCTCGTTGAAGCTGCTGCCATCGTGCTCCTCATCCACATCCGTCTCGCTCTCACCGTCATGCTCGTCGTGCTCCTCGGCATCTGTCTCCGCCTCCAGCTCGGCATCAACGTCAACATCGGTGGTGTCCGTATCAGCATAGGAACGGTCGTGATTCAGCTTAAAGGAGATGAACGAAGGCTCTGCCGCGCTGTCGGCAATGGCTGGTGATGATTTGGCCGCTTTGGCCGACGTGTACAAAGCTCCACTGGTAGACATAAGCAGGGGCAGCGGAGTGGTGGTGGGCACGGCATGCATATCCAGCAGCGAGGCAGGCGGACGTGGTGTTGTCGAGGTGATGGGGCGTCTACATAGGCCAGAAGCATAAGAAACAAGAGATTGGCATTGGATTTAGTTGTCTTGAGGGGATTTGCAGACTAGCAGCGAGCAGCTTGCCATTTTGTGGGCGGGGTTAGTGCGAAAGTGCGAGCTTTAAGCTAAAGTTAGTTAGTTGAACACAAATCTTCATGACAACGAGAGCAACGCAACAACAACAACAACAACATCAACGTTATCTAGGATAAAGCTAAGCCCCAAACCACCAAATTAGGCGAGATTCTCCAGAAGCAATGAAATATGTGTTTGGCGCTCATATGGTGGAATCATACAACAATTTGTGCAATCAGTTTTAAATTAAAAGTTAATTAATCGCAATAAATATGATTTTTAAATAGTTTAAAATGGAATTAATGAATGGAAAATAAATCATTTACTGATTAAGAACCTATAACTTTAATAGCTCATGCCTAGTTTTTCTCTCTTGACATGAAGTATATATCTGAATAGAATATCTGAACATTTTCTGCTAACACACTGTATGCATGACAATACAATATATTTGATGAGTTGAAGCTTAGGTTAACTGAAGCTGAAGCTCCTACCTTCTATGCAAAATGTGTAAGCCCAGCGTATCACGAGTAACATATTGAGTTAATCTCTGAATGTTGGGTTCCATGGGTTAAGAATACTCTGACAAACTGACTTAAAGCCGATTACCAAGAGTGACGTTATTATGTATATTTTTGTAAAAGACGGTTTTATCTTAAGAAGTAAAACCTGATCTCCTGAGTCAATTCTCTGAAGGTTCTTTAACTTCTTCGTTCTTTTTCCAACTATAATTAATTCTGCCTACCGAAAAAACCCCATCTGATAGTTATCATAAAAACGATAGCTGAAGAAATTACGTTTCTTACGATAAAATCTAAAAAGTTAAGAAAGTCGGTCCAGCCCGACTGTAATATAGTCAGAAGAACTTTCTTTTGATCATAACTTCAGAATCGCTCATGCGATCTTTTGGCAAATATATAAATAATCTTGATTACTAAATAACTCTAGAAGGTACGAACATTCTATCTGCAAAACTGTGCGAGATATCAAAATTGAGGGGGCGGGCGGGCGCTTGGCCCATCTAAGATTATCTGACACATTGTGGCTAAATAGAAAATGAAATCAGCTCTTAAAAGCATAAGTGGAGTGGTTGACAGGTGGGATGGATTCTTCTTTGAATTCTTAAATTCTTCAATTGGGTGGCATATTGCAGTATTCTGACCAATAAGGTGCATGATTACCCAGAAATGATCAAATAATTCATAAAATATTTGAAAAGCAAATAGCATTGGAAGATGGTATGTGTCGTTTCGATGGTGAAATGCTACGAAATATTTTCACATTTACTTCACACACCTATAGCTTCTTTGCCACTTTGTGTGGTTTCTAACTTAAATTGATCAAATATATACAAACTTTTGGGGGTACAGAGTATGTTATAGTCGAGCTTGACCGACTTTCTTACTTGTTTTTAGGGAATGAGTTCACCAGAAAAAGATTCTAGTCAGACGAGCTGATTATCCCTGATAAAACGTCTGCATTGGATGCCCCTAATAGAAGCCCCTAGTAGAGGCCCCTAGTTAAGGAACTTAATAAAGGTGGAGAAAGAATAACAACTTTTATAGAACTTAACGTCTACTCATTTTCGAATCATATTTCCAATTATTTGAGTTATTGACGAGTAGAATAATGTAGACTAGGTACATATCTGGGTTGCAGATACTCCATGTTATATGCGTGTTAAGAGATCTTTAGGAAGATTATAATCATTTGGAAAAAAAAGGTTTCGTATACGATCAGCGACTCGATACAAACCGACAGTCATACATAGCATACGATTACACTGCTCTATTCTGCAACAACAAACAGAGAGCGCTCCTCTCTTTTGCAACAACAAACCAGTGTCAAATGAGAGCGCTCTCGCTTGGCTACATACACACATGCATTGACAAAATGAGCATGTGTATGTATTTTGCCGGCCACTGATCTAGATACAAATACTTCAAGAAGATGGGTACAAAAGACTCAAGTGTAATTAGCAATTTCCTAAATGCTGGCTCGCACCTTTGAAATCTTTGAAATTGCCGTACCCCAGCTAGCCCACCTAGCATTTGGAAGATCATTTTAAAAAGAATCACCTTGGCGAGTCTAATTCGAGCCTTGTTGATGATTAAAAAGAGATTAGTTTTAAGTGCGGTTTAAGGAAGACTCGGAAATGACGCATGCATTTGCTCAAAAGGTGGTTCATTAAAAACGACTCGAAAAATACTCCCAAATGATTCGAAAATGAGTCGAAACTGATCTGAAAAACGGGGTATAAGCGACTCTTCAAGGCTAGGGTACAATTTTCTCCGGACAAAAGTTTATTTTATGATGACTATTTGTGACATTTATGACTATTTTAATCAGACTGAAGACTCGAATGTGATCAGATAATTCTTAAAATGCTGGCTGGGAGCATTTGGAAGATCATTTTAACAAGAATCACCTTGAAAAGTCTTTTTCGAGCCCTTTTGATGATTTAAAAGAGATTAATTTCATGTGCGATTTAAGGAAGACTCGAAAATGACTCATGCAAATGCTCAAAATGTGATTCATTTAAAAACGACTCGAAAAAGACTCGCAAATGACTCGAAAAGAAGTCGAAACTGATCAGAAAAGCGTGATAGAAATGACTTTTTATAAAAAGTCGCGGCTAGGGTACCATTTTCTCCCGACAAAAGTAACATTTATGATCAGAAAATGAGCGCATTTATGACTATTTTAATCAGACAGAGTACTCGAAAAAGACTCGAATGTGATCAGGAATTTCATAAAATGCTGGCTGGGATGATTGAAATAAGAATTTTGTACTTATATCGAGGTATTTTCTTGTTTACCGTACTATTGACACCGTTTGTATTTGATTTAAGTATAAAATTCTTCGTTTTTTTTTAATTTCTGAGTGCATCTACCGCCCTACTAACCGAGGAATGGTTTCTAAAGCAGGAAGGGAATCTTTCAAGCTAGTTATTCGGTGGACTTTATTGTACTCAGCTTAGAGCACACGGTTCATAAAAGGAGATAAGGGGATACAGTTAATTGTCCAAGAGCCGATTTCACATCTTCTACATAGAGCTATCGGTCACATAAACTAACAAATAACAGAGCAAAATGTATACTTATCTGACACAAAGTAGCTATATGTAAGAATAGAAATCGGCCCTAATAGCCACTCACATCCACTCATGCCTTTACACAAAATGTGATTCAATAAAAAAAGGCTCGTTTTCTCCCGACAAACGTATCATTCATGATCAGAAAACAAGCGCATTTATGACTATTTTAATCAGACTGAGGACTCAAAAAGAATCGAAAGTGATCACAAAATGCTGGCTGGCTGAATATCCCAGCTGTAAATCGAAATTATCACTACAATTTTTTTGGGTAATTAAAAATTGATTTACCATTACAATTACTATTATTTCGTAATGTCAAAATATAATTAACATTACAATTACTTCAATAATTGTAACTCGTTTCATTTCATGAAAGTAGTTGTATTGGTAATTAGAACTATAATTACGAAATAGTTATAATGGTAATGGCTAAATTTATAGCCCTGGCTTTATTATTACGTAGATCTCAGCGATAGATTTAGATGAACTAGCAATTATGCTCCAAACGATGATGGTAAAATATTCAATTGATCATACGAAAATAACCCTATTCCTTTTTATTTACCGAAATCTTTAATATTTTTGTGTAGTTTGAAGTAGTCTGTTTCCGTAAAAGTGATAGGAGATTCCTAAGCTCTATCAAAATCAAAACTAACTGCCCACAGAGGGAAAAACCTTTTCAGAAAATAAGTTGCCTTCAACTCAAAACAAGAACGAAATGTTTTTGAAAGATCAAAGCAAAATTGTTTCTGAAGTGAGAGTATGATGTGATACCCTGTTTGATATAACGTTTGTGTTCAGTCCTATGTTTTCGGATTATTATACTCTGTGGAACTACTGAAAAGTTGTATCAAATATGGGGACGTAATGTAATTCAAAGAAGTTTATTTGGCTTTGACAGTTTTGTGCATTTGCGACAATTATAAACCGATTTGCTTAGTATATTGATTTGATATTCTGATTGCACAAATTGTTGGATTCTGCATTGGCGTCGACAGTGGAGTATTTTTTTTGTTTATTTTTCTTGATTTTTGGTAAGTTAGTAAAAAGTTAGCTGCTAGCTTGGCATTAGTCTTCTGTATTAGGGGTGTATGCATAGATACAGATACATGTGCATGTACCAGTATGTATGTATGTGTGTCTGCATGTTGTGTGTATGTAGATATGGTAAAATTTGTAACGATTTGGGGTTTAGCTCACCTATTTTGTTTAGTCTTGTATTTGCTTTGTTTTCTTTTCGGAGTGTGTGTGTGTTTGTGGTCAACTAAATTAACTTTTATTTAATCACGTACTTTTGTTTTTCGTTTTCGTTTTGTTTGTGCTTAATTAAGGACATTTGTTTAATTGTGCCACTGGGGGGGCATTCGTATAGCGAATTAATATTAAAATTATTATTATTATTTATTTATGGTTTGTATTATTATTTTCTTGTTTTGTTTTGAGTGTGTTAACTGGCGCCCAGGCTCTTTAGTGTAGTCCTTACCCCTGCGCAGACGAGACTGGGATGCTGCCGTAGTTGTAGTAATAGCAGCGGGTCTGTTCGCAAATGAAGTCCTTGACGGCCGAACAGTCCTCGGGCATCCATTTCAGTGTGGGCTGCTTCAGTATGACGCATCCCTTCTCGGCGCCACTGCTGCTACAGAGAGGAGTAGTGGGTGGGGAGGGAGGGAAGTGGTCAAATAGCCTCAGTTCTCGCTTAAACCTATTCCTTACCTGTCGCGTGCCGTGCGCTGGGGCGAGGTGTTGCTATTGTGATCCACCGGATCGAGCAGACCAGCCTGGATGGCGTCCGCTGAGTTCTCAAAGAAATCAAAGGTGGCATTGAACGGCAAGCCGGTGCTCATCCATAGGAACATGCCCGTGCCCAAGCGATTTCCGGAAGTCCAGAAATCATAGTTGCCATAGCCGGCATTCTTCAGGTAGGTGGTCATCGACTCGGCCTTCTCCTTGGTCTCGAACGAGGCCAGCTGCAGGCCCAGCGATCGGCAGTACTGATAGGCCAGGAAGTAGTTGAGTTCCGGCGAGTAAGGATTCATGCGGCTGATGAAATACTGCACGCCATCCAGATGTATGGTGGTAATGCGTTGACCTGTTTGGGCGATCGAAAGAAGTGTGAAAAGGTTCAATCAACCTAGAGCTCGGGCGGAATACTCAAACAATCGCCAAGGCAATTGCGTAAGCGTAACGGTCTCAGAATATCATTAAATAGCATTACCAAAAATAAGCAGAACACCATACAAAAACTTTGGACTTGTGATTCATTAACGTAATAAGGCTGACAATGATAATGATGATGATGAGGGAATGGGGAATGATGACCAGGAGCATTTATGCGGTCTCTGACCCCGAAGAGGGCCCCAAGCCCACAGCTAATTACAACAAATCCGAAGAGAAATAATAGCGCTGATGACATTAATTAGCCCGATGGTCAAAAAAAGAGCTAGGAACGAGCGAAAGAGGAAAGAACGAAAGTAACACCAACTCGGAGGTTACGACTTCTGCTTATATAATCCGTTTTAACAATGCAAGATGACAATGACTCGACTGCCAGGGGGGGAAGGCCACAGGTAGCATTAAAGGTCTGCGCTCGTGTGTGTGTGTGTGTGTCTCGCTCTGAGAAAGATAAACACCCGATGCCAAAGACATTTTCGTTCGTTTTGTTTTTCCAGCTATTTATGGCACTTGTCCGGGAATGGACATAGACAGAGAGGTCCAGTGTTTGTTTGTGTGTATTTCCGGCGATTTAAATGCAAGACACACACGACGTCTATGAGTTGGATTTATGTTTGGACTGGGGCTAATCACTGAATACGGAATATGATCAGAACCGAACCTCTTCCACGGCTAACAAGCAACAGAGAGTCCCTCCATTCGAATTGCACTTAATTTGACACTGACTCCTTGAACATGAACTCCACTCAGAATAATTGAACAGCATTTGGCCAAAGTTGCCTCTAACCCAACTATTCGAGCACTATAATTTCAAGGTAATTACGTTCCTCCTCATTCCCGGAGCTGTGCGATAGACAAACGCGAATCTAGCACGTCTCTAATGATGCACTCAAAGTCAAGGCAGTTTGCCTGCCTGCCGGCACAGCAGGGGCCCCCACAACCCCACAAAAGGAAATGATGCCTAAGCCTAGTTATTTAGTTGGCACCTAACATCCCTCCGGTGCGAGTTGATTATTATGGAGTTTGGTTTGCAGCTGCAAATCGGCAAGGGGGGATAAGCAAAAAAAAAAAATGGGTAAAGGAGTTCAGAGGCAAAAAAAAAATCAAAACGGGAACAATGCAATCACAATCGGTCTGGGTAATCGATGAGGCACAAGAGAACACAAAAAAAATAAACACCGATCACATTTAATGACTCAGAATCAGTTCCATGGCATAATGATGGGAATGTAAGCTTGATTCGCATTTATACCTAGTTTTTGTTACTTCAGGAGTTGAGCTGGTGATAGCAGATTTGTGCCACAAACACAAATGTGTGCTTTAAATATCAAAGTAAAGTAACTTTTTAACACCTGAAACACCTGTTGTACGCTCCTTGGTTCATAGCTGATTCGAAAGTTAAAACATTTTAGTCATTATATTAGGTGAATCAATGCTCGAATAAATAAATTTATGACTTCTTGCACGACTCGAATTGAGATTGACCAAATCAAGTGGATGGTATAAAAGTTCACATTCAAAAGGTTTTCCTGTTTTCGATCAAATCATGCGGAATAGACTCTTCCAAAAAGCTGAGTGTGTTATTCGGCTTTTCACTTCAAAACTACCCTCGACCCTACGTTTCGTAGGAATTCTTTAATCGCAGCATTTCATCCAAGAACACGGAACAAAATTATTGAACTGAATCAATCGGTGCATAATCTACAGAAGTTTCATTTTTCATACTCGGGTTATAACGACTTTGAGAAGCGAAATGGAGTCAAGCTTTAACACATATTTTGGGGAAATTGCAGGTACTTTTGGAAGAGGTCTTAAGATTGATACCAATAATAAATATGGTTCATTTTACAATAGCAAAGAGTTATGGATAGACATATCAAATGGTTTGGTTAATTAAAGGCGACCACTTCAACAAAAATGAAGCCCAGCCCGTTTAACCGATATTAATTCATCCACAGAAATTCTTCAAAAAATGCAAGCAACAATGTTATAATGAACCAAGGCTCAAAACAAAATCATAAGTTAAACCTCCGAACCGAATCTTCTGCGTCATTTTAGAGGTTTGCATATTGAATCTAACGTATATAACGTTTCTTTAACATTGCAATTTTGTATTACGAACTTTCTTTATAACCTAGTTTGGTCCCCTTGAGTTCGACTAAACCTATCGATATTGAGAAGTTCGTAATACAAAATTGCAATGTTTAGAAAACGAATTCGTTATATATAGGGGTGACGCGGAAACATCTAGAGATTTTTCCGACGGTTGGTTTGTAAATATCTCGAAAAATTCGTCGGTGCCACAGAATTTCGAGAGATTTCATTTTCTTATTAGAAAATCCAATTAGAACACAAACTGTTCCAGTTAAAGTTCAATTTCTAAAAACAGGGCTGCATCTCTTGCAAAAAATTTCCCATACTACTTGTTGATAGTGTTGTAGGTTTTAAATGCATTTTTAAGCTATAATTCAAATTTAAGTCATATATATTGGCGCCAATCATGAAGTATAACTTGCCAGCGCTTAATTCGCTGGCTGTCACCTAGATGGCGACACCATTGATAGAGGGAGCCACTGAGGTGGTTCATTTTGTTTAACATGGAAAGACTTTGGTTGGTTCTGCGAATAGTTATTGAAACTAATTTCAATCTTTAAACTAATTAAATTTTAATTTATTCATTTGATGCAGTCTATCCAGTAAATTTACACAATTACTCTTTTACGCGGGCTGGTGAACACCCTAAATGTATTTTATATATGCAAAATTAATTGTGTGAATTTGGCTAAATCTTCTAACAAAACACGGGAGGTTTGCACCAACCAAAAGAAATTTCTGTGGCATCCAAGAATTGGAATTCGTTTGGAAGAGGTTTCTGTTGTACCCCCGATAGAGAACTTTGTGGAAAGAAAGCTTTTAATACAGAAGTTCGACTGTATCTACATTTTGTGATTTGTAAAATTTAATTCAATTGAAGTATTTTTGGGTTTAAGATTTAGGTTTGGATGTTCCTAATAGTATAATAAGGTACGATTCAAGAGACATAAAAAAGCTTCACCGAACTGGCTTTTAGTCTGTTAAACATTAATTTAGTTTTGTTTTGCAAACATTTTAAGGGTATACGTTTGTTGTATATCTAAACTCCCGCTCAACTGAATAGGTTCAACACATACCAAAATGTAAAATTGCTATATCTCTTCTACCAAATTGTCGATATCAATAATTTTTATTTTGGGTAGAATAATAACTCCTTAATGAAACATGAAAGTTTCCAGTGTCGACCACCAGTAAATTTTTATTTATATTTTATTTTCCTATAACAACAAAAAGTTCTTCATTTGTTTTGGCTAAACTGAATAGATTCAAGGGCAATGACTTTTGTGTGTTACCTGCAGCGACTGCTCAACGATATCATTTCTTTTTCTTCTTTTAATTTAAAATAATTACAGTTGTTTTTCTTTAAATGGGTCGCAGAAAGCAATTGAATGACTTTAAAATAGGCCAAATAAAAGGATAAGGGCATTTCCAAGAATTTCTGACGAACGTTATAGATTCATTCAATGTAAAAAAAGTTTTATTTTGGCTATTTTTACTTTAAATGTATCTGACGAACGTGACCGGAATCATGAAAATGCCCAAATGTTGAATTTGACCAAATTCAGTGTGAAATGGGTTAAAAGATTGAACAAAGCCAAAACATTGTAAGTATTTTTATTCGAAATGAATCAAATTATGAAAATAATGGCCGTGTTCAGCAGAACAACTTGCTTCCTGATCAAGTATAAATTTGCAAAATTCTTTGTACTGAACTCGAGTGATGCGGCATCATGATAGCCCATTTGAGGTATTATGTTGCAGGAGCATGTATCAAAGAAATAGTAGGCTACTTTTTAAGCAGAGGCGTCCAAATGGAGAGGACATAAAAGTGCGTTTGTGTGGGTGGACAAGAGAGCTCTCTCCAGACAACAGGCGTTTTACTTGCAATGCAGTGCTCACCGATTCACACAACCATAACTTCAGCAAATATTCTGCTGAACACGCCCATTTCAGTTCAGATCAGTATGCGATCACATTGGCTTTCAGAAGACTTAACATGTGAACAGCTTCAAATTCTCATTGTTCTGCTGCTAAAATCAGATATGTTAGCGGTGTAATGCAAGTCTGGCAAGTTAAGCGGGAGCGTATATGTGACAATTAAGCTGTTATTTCACTAGTCTGAGTTCTCATATAATTTAGACTTCAACAAACTCATATGACTTGCTCAGATAGTGCAATAGTCAATGACCTAAGTAGGTCATATAAGAACAAAATGTTCGTATCTGAGCTCTCATATGAGTTTTTTTGACAATTGATTAAAAGCTAGCTAGGTTTATTTTTAGCCAACTCATATGAAAATTATCAGCTATACTAAAGTAAAGATCTCTACCAAAAATACCATTCAAGCAAATCCAGCTAAAGCCTCAAACTGAGACCGAAAAAATATTAGTCTATCATAGCACTTCAACACTACAACAATTAATAAGTCTCTGTACTTGCAGTATTAGGAAGATCATTCTCAATAAATACAAAAAACATTTAAGCTAAGTGAAAGTGTTTCCAATTATGTACATGAAGTACTGTGACGAAAATATGCCTGAGGCATAAAATAATGTTTTCTACTTATCATAATGTGGCTTTCTGAGATTTTATTTTATCTAAAACATGGTTCAAAAATAACCTCAATAAAATCCGCGAATATTTTTTTTCGGCCGTAAGTGCCTGTTAAGCTGATTCTTATTGGACATTTTTCATTACTCAAGTTTCGGAAGGGATGTGGCTCAACCAAAACAAACCAGTAAACGAGTTCTAATCTGCCTTTGTTACATTTTGTATTTAGAAAGAAACTGCGAACGATTGAACCGTTTAATAGTTCACAAATCAGAAATGTATAAAATCCCTACATTTTTGATTCAGATTGTCTTGATTAACTTTTCTTAACTAAATACTCCTATCTTTTACAAAAATTTTAAATACTAATTTAAAAATGGCTTTGAACTTTAATTAAACACATTTTTGTTACCAGTTTATTGGGAAGATATCATAATTTTGACTAGATTAAAAGGGAAAAGTGCTTTGGGCTGATTTTAATTTACTAATTTAGTACAAGAAGCTTGTAGAAGCCTCTTAGGACCAATTTATCTTCTTCAAGATAGCTGCTATGTGTCACTTCAGCTCACAATTTACTCTGCTATTTGTAAGTTTTTGTTCTATGTAGAAGATAAGAAATCGGCCCTTACAGTTTCAAGGGCAAAGTTTAGGAAGTGTTTCATGATATTTAATGGATTTGAGAAAACTCAGTTTAAAAATCGTCCTAAGTTGTAAAGAACAGAGAAAATAAAACTTGAAGTAGGACTAATGATAACGAAGCTCCAAATATTCGAAAAACTAAAGGTGAACTTAAAGCAACGTCAAACAATAGATATCGGTTTAAAGAAGGATTCAATGAAATATTCCTTGAAATAGAACAAAAACGAGCCTATCCCTTTAGTTAGGGTTATCCTAACTTCTTTTCCACAAATATTTGACATTATTTATATTCTTTAAAGCTTTTGTAAAGCCATAACTCTGGGACATAATCCAATCTTCTAGTTCAACTCTTCAAATTCCAAACTCAAACTTCTAACAGCTCACTTCGAAAAAAATAACTTGATATAGCTTTTCCAAACTTTAAGGCACTAAAATTTCATTATGTTTCGAATTTTTAGTTTGTTCACTTCCTAAAAAAAAATGAAAACATTTCAAGATCTTCGTATTACTAACCTGCAGCGCATGCCAAAAGGCTGAGCAGACAAAACAATACGATTTTTGCCATCTTTTTTGCTTTTGGTTGATGAATTTGTTTTTGAATTGTCTAAGAAAACACGCGATGATCGAGAATGTGAAATCTCGGGATCGGTAAGCACTTCACGTCGCGTTCACTGCAAGCCTTCGTCTTCGACTGAACGCTGAGTGATCTGGCCAATATCACGCAACCGCGAATGTCCGCCAAGAAAACTGGAAGAGACCAGAACACGCCAACGATTCCCAATACCAAAATTCCAGTTTCCAGTCGCCACTTCCTCTTCCAATGAGCGATGCTCGAGACACACACACACACGCACACACAGGGAGCAAGAGAGAGCGTGCAATTGAGGCGTCTGTAATCCTTGCACTAAACAAACACTTTGGTCTTTTGAGGACTTCTATCTACAATCTGTGTAGCTAAGCTCGTTGGCTGTCTCTCTGGTTCTGGGTCTGGCTTGGTCAAGTACGCGAAGGCAAATGTAGTGTGGAGGGTTGGATTGTTAGCTTAAAAAGGAAATTGCTGGACGGAGCATGAATGAATGAGCACGAAAGACAAAAAGTGGCTATCATGATAAAGAAAGCCAAGAACTTAATGGAAGTGTGTGTGTGTGTTTGTATGGACTTCATCGTGGTCTTCGCTGCTAGACAAAGAACGCAATAAACCCAACATCGCGACGAAGGTACAGACAATCGGGCCAAAACCGAAATACCCGCACACACACACACTCACACACGCGTGTGTACACATTCGCTGCACGTCGCCGTCATCATTCCAATGGGAGTCGGAGTCATCGCAGTCCATTGTTAGTTTTATTCTTTCTCCCACAACGACTTCGCTTTGGGTTTTAGGTTCTTCTGCTGGTCCCACTTCTTACCTGTCCCTGTCTTTGCTAGGGCCCTCTGCCGCTGCACGTTTGTGTCCCCTCCCCCACCGCCTGGCTGGTAGTGGTTCCATTTCCATTAATTTGGTACGCTATCGCAGTTAACCCGTCGACTCTGGTACTGGTTTTTGTGGTTTCTCCCCGCTGGAAGCGTGAAATGTAATAATGATCTTCTCTTTTGCATTTTGACAATATTTCTGCGGGTGCGCAGAATAGAAGCCAACAAAAACAGAAATGACATCTAATGGATAAATGTCTACATATAATTAAAGGGTTATCAACTGGTCGTTAGGCTCAGTTATTTTGGTATACGGCAAATACTTAGAAGCATTTAGAGTTAAGCAAAGCAATTAAAATTTTAATGACTTCGACATCTTGAAAGTTTCATCGGCCGTTGGGTTAACAGAATCCAGAACAACGGAAACATAAATCAACATATTTAAATAAATTTCGAACTACGTCGTTTGTCCTTAGAAGTGGTAAGTAAGCGGGAACAGACTGTTATACATAGTGCAATCAGTTTGGAAGATGAATTTATCTTCTGATTCTTTTTCTGAGTTGACTTTGAAATATTTCCCTTCTTAAAGTTTTGATATCCCGAGGTTGGATATCGTTTTCGAACGCAGCTTCCCGGCGCGCCCCTTTAGTATTTTAAACTCAAAACAAAGAAGAGAAGCTTTCATTACAATTTCCATATATTAAATCTTCATGATAATCTCAACTCAATTTAAAATTTAGCATATTTCGCGATTTTTTGTACCTTTCTTTCGATCTTCACTATCTATCTATTCACCAGTGTTCAGAATAATCTAACCTCAAATACAAAATTGAGTAATTTTCGTAATTTTTGAGAACTTTTGACCTTTATTATCAGGGGTGTTCTGGAAATCTCTAGAGATTTTCGTATAAACAATTGCACTTCGAACTAAACTGGGACTACTATATCTGTGAAGTGCCAAGAATCAGACCGCCTACTAGATTATGTGGAAGGAAAACCGTACGCATCAAATGTACTTGGCTTTAAGCAGGCGGTTTCAAATCGCTCAACTTTTGTCATCTAATCTAGTAGCCGGGCATATTGGAGCCCCTTAACATATAAATTCAAACAGCTTTAATATGAAATGCTGACGTATATACGAAAACCTCTAGAGATTTGTGTGACACACTCATATATGTATATTTATAAATTTAATAATTATAATATTTATAAATTATAAATACTTATCACTTACCTGTCTGATTAACAACTTAACCGTCTTTATGACAATCTAAACTCATATAAGAATTTGAGCAAATTTATCAATTTTTAGAGAATGGGTTCTGAGCCGCTGGGGGTTGGGAGCCACTCGAATATTGCCAGCCCACGAAAAAAATAATTTAAACTTTTGTTAAGTCTGTCTCTCCTTCTTATTACCTAACTTTTGGCAAGCAACCTTCACCTTCTTTAAGTTCGGCCAGAACTCGAAAGTTTTTCTTTCATTTTCGACTTGTAATATTTTTTTGTAATGACAAAGACTTGTCAATTTTTAAAATATCACAATCAACAAAAAAAAACAGAACGATCCGGTCTTAAAAAAACGTTCTTGATCTTATCCTGTTTCAGTCTAGAATTTTGTAAGAACGCTTCGCTCTTAGAAATTCTTAACATTGAGTACGACATCGAATTAATCGTAATAAGCTTGTAAACTAAAAAAAAGCAAAACGATCCGGTCTTAAAAAAAGTCTTGATTTTATCCTTTTCGGCTAGATTTACTTAAATTCGAAATTGACCGTTAACAATTCAAAAATATAAATAAAATTCTTGATTTTAGAAAAAAAAGTTTTGATTTAAGATCATTTCGTTCTTCAATTCGAAATTGACCGTTAGAAATTGAAAAATTGAATTTGAAGAATTTTGCTCTTGGCATCGAGATAAAGTCGTTCTCAATTTGGTTCTTAGAAGCAAGGCGAGAGAGCGGATGCAAACTAAGATAGAATAGCGTTGGACGCGCTCTCACTAAGAGATAAGAGAGCGCGTGCGCAGTTTTTGTCGTTGTTAGATGCGTACAAATACAAACAGCGTATATCCTTAAGTATGATTTGGACGAGAGGCTTCGATGATGCAAAATAGCCGTCGTCCGTGTGTTCAGTCTTGGGGGTCCCGAGTTCAAGTCCCAGTAAAGTAAGTAAAAAAAAAAAAAATGTTATCTATGTGGCTACCTCAAATTCAATCAGCTTAGACCAACACCACGCGTCGCTCGGTCGGGTCGGTCGTGTCTCTAAACAACACTCTTACCACCGAACTTTTGAAAACGAAAGTTCTTGATTGAAAAAAGAAATCCAGAATCGTGCTTAACATAGCCAAACATTCTTGAAAAAATCAAAAATTTAAGAATTTTTAAAAACGATTTTGAATCAAGAAATTTCGTACTTAAATCAAAAATTTTGTGGCTTATTCAAGTATTGAAACTATAAATTCTTGATTTAGTTTTAGACAAAGTGTTTTCGTGATGTTTTTCTCCGAAACTCGTGCTTAACTTTCAAACACGTCTTGACCTTTAAATTTTTCGCACAAGAGAAAGGGACCTACAGTTTAACGCCGAATCCGGATTCGTCTATTTAGCCTTCTATTTACCCTCTATCTAATCGTCTTTAGCAATGTGAATTCATTTGCCAACTATTAAATCAACAGGAACTATTTTTAAGTATACACTTACATTTTAAGCCATATCTCAATTCAGAAACGTTAGATGAAGTCACCCAAGATATGAATAGAAAGGTAATTAAATCGTGTAACACATTATTTGATTACAAGATTGAAGAAGAACGAAAAGGACATCGCTGGGAGAGAAATGTACTGGAACCAGTTGTACAGAATCGGTTCAAAAACTCAAAGAAGGAAGCAGAAAAGAGAAAAGCCATCAAATAAAGATGTCCACAACAAAGTTCGTTAAAAGAAAGGACTGGTTGAAGCCCCATGCCCCATAATAGATTTAGTAAAAGAGGAAAAAGAACAAGTCCTTCGAGTATAAGCCCCAATTCCAGGTAAGTGACTAGTGTCATCTTCTTTTATCAATTAACATCAACTTAAAAGCTCAATGAACTGGCTTACAAACCCATGATCCCTTTTATAAGTGTAAAGAACACTCTACATACACACATACTATGGATGCAGTTCAAGTTCTTTGTTTTCTGCTTTCAACTACTTCTTGGGGGCTTTCCTCTCTCGTCGCGCAGTCCAGCATAATCAATGGTTAATCCAATTCGACACATGGTTGAGAATCGGTGGGTGTATGGGCATAATTATATACGAAGCTCGAGTAAATATAGTATAATAATGGCCAAGTGATTAAGAGTCATGGGAAATGAATTGCATTCATTTTCCCAGTTGCTGCAGCAGCTCCCGACCGAGCCAATGTTCGATTTATTTCATTTTTAATACCCGTTACTCGAAGAGTAACAAGGGTATACCAAATTAGGGCAAATGTAGGTGATAGACTTTAAAAAAATCAATAGGTCAGTTGATCTACATACTTGTATTTGTCCTAGATCTCAGAGCTTGTAGGAGCTAGTAGCTTTGTCAGATAACAGCAGTGGTTTAGCCGGCTCTGTTAGTTTAAAATGCTGTTGAAGCTCTGTTAATTAAGTTACATATGAATAAACAGTTGGAAAAAGCTCATATCTTCCAGATATGCTGAACAGATTGTTCAGATATATCAATTAATGTCTTGCCATTAGCATTATTTATCGATCAGATAAGCGATAGTGTAGTTATACGCAAATCAAAATTTAGTTTCACAGCGCTACCAGCAGCCACCACACTAGCAACATAGAAAAGAGCGAGAGAGACAGAGACGTCTACTAGGTAGGTACAGGGTATACTATAGTCGCGCTTGACCGACTTTCGTACTTGTTTTAGCGTTGGGTGGTGGCAAGGACCGATACCTACATAGGTTCCTAGGTTGCTGTGCGTGCTTTTTGCAATCAAAAATT
Source organism: Lordiphosa stackelbergi (assembly GCA_018904235.1). Taxonomy (NCBI): domain Eukaryota; kingdom Metazoa; phylum Arthropoda; class Insecta; order Diptera; family Drosophilidae; genus Lordiphosa; species Lordiphosa stackelbergi. The sequence continues at coordinate 28,047 of JAEIFU010002333.1, forward strand.
CTATCGAAGAACAACGCACCGAGATTTCGGGACGCCCTTCGTGTGCCCTTAACTTGCCGCCGGGCCGACGCCGACGCCTGTCGACAACGCATATTCCAGCTTAATGTGACCGCCGCGGATAGCAACTCCAACTCTCACACTGACGCTGACTCCTTGGCAATCTGGATTGGGGCTGGTTCTGGGGCTGGGGCTGAAGCCATTTGGATGGCCTTCGCTTTAACAGCATTCATCCATCTATAGTTGTTGCTGTTCTTTGCCGCTGCTGGTTGATCTTGCTGATCTTCAGCAATAGTGTGTGTGTGTGCCTGGCGTCGTCTTCGCTGTTGGCTCCTTCTCCTTGCTGTGTTCTCTTTGGTTTATTTCATTGCTAGTTTTCGCTTTGCTGCCGCTGCTGTTGCCTTTTTTTCTTTTGGTCTAAAAATAAACTTGGCACAAGATTGAGGAATTTAATTCGCCTTTTGGTAGAAATCCTCGACTTTTGCAAACGGACTTTGGCAAGAGCCCAGAGTTGACTTTGGCTTGTTTCGGTCTCTGTGTGTATCCACTTTAGCTGATGATGACATGGTCATGGCATGGCATGTATGAAGAACAAAAACAACAACTAATATACACATTTTCCGCTTGAGATCAGTGGATTAAGAAATATATACAGACTCGTATATATGGCCTAAGAAATGACAAGCTGATATTTCCACTTGCCTGATCTTCAATTAGAAGTGGAAATTCCAAACTTGTGTGTGTGTGTGTCCTTGATGAGCGAAGGTCATCAGCATTTGCATTCAGGGGTTATACTTGGCCAAGTGTCGTGAGAGCCAAGCCCACAAAATCGCATAAACATGATCAGAAAAGCTGATCAGGACATGGAAGGGACTGGCCAACTTCCCCAAAACACTCATACATAAATTCATGTCCACACAGCGCTTCATGTAAATTTGTGCTGTTTGTTAATAAAGTTATTAAAATATGCAGAAATGAATAAAGCATTTGCAATAAATAGTAAAGTTAAATTGCTTGAGACGTAATGGTTTTGGTTTTGTTTTCTCAGAACTAGATGAAGTGGGGGAAAATGATCAGCAAGCACTATAAAGAGAAAGGTATGAGACTTCCTCAAATTTGACAAATTGAGTAATCTCAACAACATTCTACAGCAAAAGTTAATTTTTTTAACAAACTTAAACAAATGCGCTTTTATAGGTGGCGCATGTTTAGTGAACAATTGGCAGGCCGATATGATATATTCATTCGATTTTGATCAAACTCTGTAACTGTATAAAATGTTTATTTTTATTAATTTTTTAAGGACAACTATTCAAAACAAATTTAGGATTTCTCACTGAGTCCGTTCAAGTTGAAATATAAACTTACATTTTGAAGAGGTTACCCTTAAAAAATATGTTAATGTCACTACAACTATTTTTCGGATCTAGTACTTACTGGGATTGTCTTTATTGGATAGATGTATTCATGTTTTTGTTAGACGATAGTCGATGATTGATATTTATATTCTTGCAAAGGGTATTATAATTTTGCCCAGAAGTTTGCAACTCATAGAAATATTAATTTCCGACCCATAAACTATAATATTTTGAACAGGGCGACGAGCTGAGTCGATTGAGCTTTGTCCTTCTGTTTCTACGCAAACTAATCTCTCAGTTCTAAAGATATCGAGCTAAAACACACAGAGCCTTCTTTTTACGGATGACTATAGCATATAGCTGCCATAGGATCTATCGGTCGATAAATTGGTCTAAGTGAGAAAATTTTTTTTTGTTTTTAATGTAAACTCTGCGATCATTAATATTACATGCTTTCACACAGATTTGTAAATTTTGGTCAAATCGGAAGACTATTATAGCTGCATGGAACCATCAGTCGGAAAAAGGATCTTAGTGAGAAAAACTTTTCGTTTTTGATGTTAGTGTCCCCAAAATCGGCAAATACTAATATTATATGCTTTCGCACAGATTTGCAAGATTTGGTCAAAATCGGATGACTATATCTTATAGGGTATAAAAACTTCGGCACAGACGAAGTTAGCTTGGCCTTCTCGTTTATATTTCTTATATATAAAAAATTTTACCACAGCCGCTTTAAAGTTGGCAGTTTAATTCGTTTGTATCATCTGATGAATTCATATTTTAAGAATTTCTAAAAATTTCAAATGCAAATGAACTAGTTTACTTATGTTCTGGCTTTTGATTTATTTTTGAACTCTTTAGAAGGGGGAACCTCATGTCAAAATAAGGTGCAACAATTTGAGGGACATCTTATTTCAATAAAAGCCGTTTTTGCGCGCTCCACCCTCTTACCTGCGTTATACAGGCATCCCAAAATCAACCCAAACGGTATTGTCGGTGTTTCAAAAAATCTAGTTTGGTTGCTTTGATATGCTGCGAATTTTGTGGCGACATTTAATCTTGTTTTGCTAATAACAAGTTTTGAGTCAAATTAAATAATGAGGACGCTTAAAACTGATTGAATTGCATTAAATTTTTAAGATTTTACGAGTTTTAAGTAATCAAAATCAGTTTTAAAAAATCGTCCACCAAAACAATGCAAAAGTCAGAGGGCAGCAAAAAGTAACAATAATCCAACCTACCAACTTCTTGCAAACGACAATATCATTTTCGGAGTTCTAAATCGCAGTCGTTGATTTCAAATCTCTCGTGTAAGGAGATTTAGTAAAAATTCTCCACCCAAACAATTTTGAAAATGTAAGCAACATTATTATTTTTGGATAGGTTGCATCAAAAGAAGCAAGTCTGTCAAATCATTCAATACCAACTTGTCCTCAACCACAGATGTCGCCATCTATGTATCTATGGTGACGTTATCTAAGTGACAATAAACGTTCTATTTTTATACCCTTGGAGAGGGTATATTAAATTTGTCCGGATGTTTGTAACGCATAGAAGGAAGCATCTCCGACCACATAAAGTATATATATTCTTGATCAGCATGACCAGCTGAGTTGATATAGCCATGTCCGTCCGTCCGTCCGTCCGTCTGTCCGTCCGTCCGTCTGTCCGTCTGTTTCTATGCTATCTCCTCCGTCAGTTTTAAAGCTATCTCAACCAAACTTTGCACGAAGTCTTTTGGTATAAATACGCTGCACATTTGACGGAATCGGCCGGATCGGATGACTATAGCAAATAGCTGCCATAGGAACGATCGGTTGAAAAAGTAGTTTTAGTGAGAAAAACTTTTTTGTTTTCAATGCTATCGCTCCCAACCCTCGTATTTATAAGTTTTCTATGATTTCACATAATTTTTCCGAGATTTATCAAAATCGGACAACCATATAGTATAGCTGCCATACAAAAGATAGGTCTGAAAAAAAGTCTTAGTGAGAAAAACTTTTTTGTTTTCAATGCTATCGCTCCCAACTCTCGGATTTATAAGTTTTTTATGATTTCACATAATTTCATCGAGATTTATCAAAATCGGACAACTATATAGTATAGCTGCCATACAAAAGATTGTTTTCAATGCAATCGCTCCCAAACTTTGTACAGATCAATATATTATATACTGCCACACAATTCTGTCAAGTTTGATTTAAATCGGATGACTATAGCATATAGCTGCCATAGGAACGATCGGTCCAAAATGTAGTTCTAGTGAGATAAACTTTTTTGATGAATATATCGTATAGCCATATATCAAACTGGCAGCTTATATCATGCTCCAAGGGTATATAAACTTCGGTACAGCCGAAGTTAGCTTCCCTCTATTTTTTTTTAATTTTGCTTTTTTAATTTTTCGAAAATTTGACTTAATTTGACACTCAAAAAAATTTTAAGATGTTTTTATGGTAGAGCGGAGGTAGAGCAAGTTATATCATATGGAACAGCAGTCGGATATCCTGGCAGAGAAGTAACATACGCTTTATCATATTTTAAAAGAAATTCTGGATACTGGAAATTTTTTGTTCCATTGAATTCAGTTTTAATATCTTGAAAATAGTTTGAAACTTAGTGCATAATGCTTTTTGAATTTGGTGAGAAACTAACAAATACTTCAACCCTGTTATGGCAGCAACAATACAATAGCTACCAATCAGCTGTGGTTTGCCATTCCCTTCAACTCCGAAGCTGACTCCAAAAAGTGAATTCTCCGATATTACAACTGACACCCAAAAATTCTAGAGATTTGGAGCTTATACCTATTTTTTGTTGTAGCGACAAACTTCAGTAGAAGAGCACCCTACCGGGTTCAAAACCAACTGCTTCAAGGGTATTTTTAAAAACAGAACGGGCACTACCAATAGTCAATTGTATAGATGTACTTCGATATCTTTTCAGTGATTTTAAGACTACACAGAAAAAAAAGATCACGATATTTAATATCATACGGGTATTTTGAGTATCAAATCGGCCTTCATCTGATGATATTATAGCGTCCACATGTTTAGGTATAAATAGTATCACATTGATATGAAAAATTGATATTATTTCGATATTATTAAAGATAGGGCTGATATTTGATTTTTTTTTCTGTGTAGGAAATAACGATTTATCAATATTTTGAGGACCAGAATTTGAGTATTGCTGGCTCAAGGTCAAGTAAAACACACAGATGTGTATGTTGTTTTTCCAATATATATCGGTTGCTCCTCGGCAACCATCTTCAGGGACACTACAAAACAATATTCAATTACAACTGAGGTATTGTTTGGTCAGTAAGTGTCTGTATAGGTCCTCGCAGTTTTCCGTGTCTGTTTTGTAATTAAGTCTCTTGTCAGTGTGTGTGTCTATAATATACATTATATCTGTAGATAAGCGTTTGCTGTAGTGGTTTTCTTGCTGTAGGATTGTTTTTGCCTCGAAGTTAGGCGAGTGTCCGATTACCATTTATTTATTATTTACTCTTTTGTGCATTTTTATTTTGGATATTATCGATTTTATAGTTACTGTGGATGCTATATGCTATAGTCATCTGATCCGGCTGCTTTCTATTTCAAGATTTCGATCAAAGTTTGAACCATATAGGAAATAGCATGAGAACGGGCTGTCAGACAGAAGGGCATGCTTATATCAACTCAATTCGTCACACTAATTAAGAATATAGAATACACTTTATAGGGTCGGAAATACTTTTTCTATGCTTTACATATCAGATATTATATTAGTATAAGAACGAGAGTTTTAGGGAGAGAATTTTATACAAAATAAAACAACCAAACATTTGGACAAAATTTTTGTATGTTATGTTAGGTTAAAAGAGCTAGCACAAAATTTGATTGTTGTGCTGATATCTCAGTTTAAAATATTCCGATCGATATAAAAATTGGTCAGATTAAAGATAATGTGCAAATACATGTTAAATAAAAGCTTCATTACTTTCAAAATTGTAGGATTTGCTCAAGAAGGCGGGTTATTTTCTCTGTGTACTTGATATACCTAAGAGTTTAAATAGCTTGTATAGTCCCTGAAATAAAGACACGGCCAAATCTATTTTTTCCTAATGCTGATCAAGAATACCTAAACTTTATCGGATCGGAAATTCTTCCTTTTGCCTCTTTGTACGTATTTGACAATTGTAGAAATGTGAAATAAAAGAGATTTCTAAGCAGTTTCTAGGGTTTCGACTTCCACTGATACTGTTGGAGGTATCATAAGTCGCCACCTACCTAACTACTGTTGAAGACAACCAAGCTGATGCCAAGCTCAGTCTTTGTTTGCCTTGACCATAACCATATCAACGGTAAATAATTTCGATCACAAAACAAACCAAATGCGAGGTTGAGGATGGCCTGGCTTGGCCTAGCCTGGTTAGCTAGCTGGCAATGGCAATCAAGGAGAATGAGGACGAGGAACATTTTGGTATAGCATCAGCAGCAGCAGCAGCACAATTTTGAGTTCTTCTTTTGTCTGCTGCACGTCATTTCGAATTCCATGTCAAAAGGTGAAGCCAATTCAACGTTTCTGGCGAACTGGGCAAAAAAATCACGACCGAATAGCAAAACAGCAACAACAACAACAACAGGCACATCGGCAACTAACCGCATCAACACGAAAATCACGTTGAATGGAGATTATTTCGACTAATTTGTGACTGTCCAACTCATGCATGATCCTCTGTTTGTATGTATGTACTTTGTACATCTAACGTCTTTCTCATGTCTCAATTCGATATAGAACAAAGCCGATATTACTTACCCTGGGCAATAAACTCTAGAACGGAATGACGACGACTAGTTAGGGTCGCTAATATGGCCATTACAGCCACAAAATGAAATGGGAAAGCATTCTTAATGAGGGGGAATCAAAATGGAAATTGAAAAAGACGGAAGTTTATAGCCAGATTCAGCGAATGCGGGAGTGGGTGAGTTCAAGAACCGCTTTGAACCATGACTAACTGAATGACTGATAGCTGAAATGCTAAAGTGCCGTGCAAAATGTCCGATTCTGCACTTGACCGACGCCATCCCGTTCCTGTCGAGGCTACATAATTACATGCTAGCCAAATGCCGCCAGCAGAATAGTGTTTATGTCGCCTACAACGACCAAGCTCAGCTCGGTGCAGTCTCAGAGTGCAGATGCAGAGGTGGATGTGAATGTGACTGTGGTTGTGTGTGCTTCTCACGACAGCAGCAGCAGCTGGGTACAAGCCGCCAGTAGCCACATTGTGCCCAGGGCGAGGGCCGCAACACGAGCTTGATGACGACGATGACTATTATGTGGGTAGAGGTCGAGCTCTGGGCTTCACATGAATGCCTAACTATGCAGAACTTAATAGTGCTTAACACCCAAACGCAGAAACAGAGACAGAAACAGTTGAGCAACATTAATTTGATAGTCAACTGGAGAGTAGGGAAGTGCGAAAGAGAGAGGGAGGGGTGTAAGTCGTCTTAAAGACTTAAGACACAACTTAATTGAATTTTCTTCTTAAAAGCCAAAGAAACCTTTAGGGTTCAACCTATCAACAGGGTGTCTTTTCTCAAAGATCAATGACTTGACTTGACCCCGAAAGCCGTCCCGAATCGCATATCGAATTACTGATCACAAAAAATTATCAAATAAATAAACTTGAGATAGTTTAACAAAAAAAAAAAGTCCGATAGTATCTGTTCAGGCCATTAAAAGTAAGAAAAGAAGAGGTTAATAATTTAAAGGGGATGCTGAAAGCATTCCCAGTCGAGAAAGAAAGCAGCCCGGATTGGATGGATCTAATGCAAAGTTGCCAAGAATCAGCCACGAGCGCGTGAATATCAATGCAAATAATGAAAATATATCTTAAGCAACAACAACCACAAGAAATTAAAAGAGAAAACCGAGATGCTTTGCGTGACGACTATACGCGCCGTATATCCACGTATAGCCATAAGCTATGCGTGAGTCCTATCAGCGCTGGTCTTCCTTTGCGTAAAACAACAACGAAAGGTGGGGGCAGCTGTGCCCCCCAGCGGCAAGCTCAACTCTAGGGTCAGTCGATAAGATAAATTTCTTTTAAGGTTCTTCACTGGTCTACTGGCGCAGATGTGTCACGCCATGACATCCTGTGGGGCTGTGTTTTGCGTCAACTGCAGGTTCCGCCCCTGTGCTTCACTAACGACTGGCAACCAGATCGGGCCCGCATAATTAATCATGGACCTGCCCATCGCCTTGTATGTGATGGTGATGGATTCTTTGTCCTACCCCCAGGTGTTTCCTGAGTTAGCTTTAAGATCTTTGTTACCACTCCGAAACTTCTTGATGATTTATTTCGAGTGCTCAGCAAAGGTGATCCCATCAGTCTCGGAAGTGACGTAGTACTTACCACTTTGGATTGTCGTTCCCGGCATACTAAGTACTTTTTTTGCCGAGTGTATTGTTGTTGTGACGTCCTTTATGGTTTTTTTTTTGGGTTAAGACCAAGTTACACCAAGTTACAAAACTAACGCCACGGTAGATACCATTAAAGTAGCGTCAAATTACCGTAAAGAGCACAGTCATTTGATAAGCTTTTAGCTTGCAAAAAGCCGCTTGGTGCAGACGGTGGAGCGTCGCATATAGCACATTTCAGCTGTCACTGCGAACGTTTTGAAAAAGTGAATAAAAAAATAGAGGGAAGCTAACTTCGGCTCGACCGAAATTTACATACCCTTGGAGCATGATATATGTATGTCTGCCAGTTTTTTATATGGCAGCTATAAGATATATTTATCCGATTTTGATCAAACTCTCCAAAATTGTGTAGAAACAGATAATATTCGTAACTCGAAAGTATAAAGACGCTACCATTGAAAACAAACAATTTTTTCTCACTAGAACTATTTTTTCGACCGATCGTTCCTATGGCAGCTACATGCTATAGTCATCCGATTTGGATCAAACTTGACAGAATTGTGTGTTAGCATATAAAATTGATCAGTAACGAGTTTGGGAGCGACAGCATTAAAAACAAAAAAGTTTTTCATACTAAGACTTTTTTTCAGACCCATCTTTTGTATGGCAGCTATACTATATAGTTGCCCGATTTTCATAAATCTTTCTGTAATTATGTAAAAGCATGGATAACTTATAAATACGAGGTTCGGAGGCGTTTGCGTGAAAAACAAAAAGTTTTTCTCATTAAGACTAGTTTTTCGACCGATCATTCCTATGGCAGCTATGTGCTATAGTCATCCGATCCGGCCGGTTCCGACAAATGTGCAGCGCATTTGTACCAAAAGACTTCGTGCAAAGTTTGGTTACGATAGCTTTAAAACTGACGGAGGAGATAGCATAGAAACAGATGGACAGACGGACGGACTGACGGACATGGCTATATCAACTCCGCTCGTCACGCTGATCAAGAATATATTTATATACTTTATGTGTATATACTTTACTTAATTCTAGCTTACTCTAGCTTCTTTTAGCTTATATTTAAGCGTCGCTGAGGAGGACAAGCCTAATATACAAAGCTTTTTATACCCGTTACTCGTGGAGTAAAAAGGGTATACTAAAGTCGTGCAAATGTATGTAACAGGCAGAAGGAATCATTTCCGACCATATAAAGTATATATATTCTTGATCAGCATCAACAGCCGAGTCGATTTAGCCTTGTCCGTCAGTCCGTCCGTCCGTCCGTCTGTCTGTATGAACACCTAGATCTCAGAGATGGTAAGAGATAGAGGTTTGACATGTATGGGACAAATGCTTCATTCATCTGCAGATCAAGTTTGTTTCAAATTTTGGCCACGACCCCCTCCCGCCCCGCAATTTGGAAAAATGTTATATCTCCTACAGTTTTAAAGATAGACGATTTGTACCTTCTGGGGTTGTATTAGCAAAATGAATCGATTTGCCGAATAAATGATAGAGATCGGATAAACGGTTCTCAAGTTATAAGCAAAAAATTGAACCAAGCCCCCCCGCTACCACTCCTCCCACCCTAAAAAAATGTTGCCTACTTTTCGGATGGTCACACTAAGGAACGCAGGGCACTGTTAACATGTTTTTCATGAGTAACGGGTATATCGAAGTCAATTTAAAAAATGTGGCATGGTTAACAATTAATTAATACCTTACAACTAACAATTAATTAATTGTTAATCGTAGTTTCTACAACAATTGATTAATGTTAATCTTTTAAAAATTTGATTAAAAACTAACAATTGATTTTGTTGATTCAAGGTTCGGAATCGCTCTTTGCACGCAGCTGGTCTGAGCTTGAGAGACACAGCCGAGCCATCAACCGAACTCGGTTCTAAGCTGGGACCCACAGACTTTGTGGATCGCGAGTTTTTTTACACCTATTTCCCGTGACTGACGACTTCTTAAACCGCGAAAAATACCATCGAGGATGATAAAATAGTCATTATGGAAAAGTTAATGCCAACTGCATGGAAAATCATGTCAGGATCAATGCATAAGCGCAATTCACAGCTAAGGATTCCATGGTAATAAGACCGCTAAACACTTAAACTGCTTTTAACACTACTTTTCACATAACTACATAAAACCTGAATAATAATACACGATGCATGGATGACCAATGCTGCAGAACATGGAAAGAGCATAAAGAATGTCTTAGTTCCCACCATGTTAACTGTTAATTTAGAACAAGAGCCTCTTGGCTCTGAGCGAGAAATTCCGTACCCTGCAATCGAATAGTAAGATTTGTATGGTTCTTTTTTGTAATTTATTTTCCGCAAATGGAGTGCTAATGTTCATTGATCATTTCCCTAAGAATTTAAAATAAATTCCGTCCAGTAGATGCAGTCGTGGTAGCGAAGATGATAGGGAGCTACCCTGCTGCATCGCTCTCCAAGAAGATAACATATTTTCTGCTGTACCCAGAACATAATCAAAGTCTTCATCCATTTTAACGGTCGGGTCCATTTTATATCAGTACTTTTGTATTTTTTTTTATATTTTTGCGATTTTAAAACAAAAAAATTTTTCTTTAAATTAACTTCAAAGACACACAGCTTACTTAATTGTTATTTTTAACTGTAGCCTAGAACAATTGATAAAATCAATTGCAATGAGTGTTACAATTAATTTAAATTAAATAACCAAAATTAATTGCAAGGTGCACCACTTTTAATTACGCAATTAATTTTAATTGCAATTAAATTAATTGATTGAAATTATTAGTAGTTAATTAATCAATCGATTGAAAATTTAATTGATTAATGCCCAACACGCCACCTCCTTTCACACCTCACAAGAGAGAGAGAGAGAAAACAGAGAAGAGAGAGAAACTTAGAGATGAGGCAGCAGCACTATTTAGCTACAGAGTATAAATATAGTCGGCTTGACCGACTTTCTCACTTGTTTATATGTCAATCAATAGTCGAATATCCTTTTACACAACTTCCAAATGTACACCGGAACGCACACACCGAAGCAGTTCAATCAGGTTTGGTTCATCACAGGCAACTTTCGACTTCTAGTTAGGATGTTTGAGGGCTTGAGCTTAAGAGAGCCCAACCAACCGGTTCGTTGCACAAGCAGCTTGCATCCCCTTAAAATAATACAAATTATCTAGTTCTAAAGTCAATAGGTAATTCACACTGAGCGCCTCTAACATTTGCTTCGAAAACATTTCAGATTTTAGATGAAATCAGTGTGAATAGCCCAAAACTTTTGCTCATCACATAAACTACATCATTTGCCTCAACAAGTGTACATTCACAAGCAAACTGATGACAACAATGAAGTTCTCGCCACATACTCGAGAGCTGATAGATTTCGCTACAAGGTCCGAAGTCGATATGCGATCCTCGAGTTTGGGATAGACCACTTTATGCTCCTGAAAGTATTTGGTCAAGGCCTCACGATCTAGGATCGGCATTTGCTCTGTTTCTGGGACGTCGGGGTCTACTAGTTTGTGTCCATCGCCTCCGTTTAATAGAAATGAGGGCACTATGACGCCATAATATTTCTCGCTGTCCACTTTCTCGTAGAAAGGTATTCTGCAGGCAGCGCAAAGCGCAAATAGAGAGACAACCCGCTTGCCCTTGCCCCGACTGTAGTTGAATTTTACCCGTAAGCCCGACATCTGCAGGAATCCACCATTCGAGTCCCGGGGGCGTAGATCGGCCGAGTGCTCTAGGACATCCATCAGTTGTTTGCCTTTGATTTTTGTATAATGGAGAGTATTACCAAAAGGCAACACTGTGGCTACATCGGCGCCGGTAATAGATCCCGACGAGTCCGGATTGACGGAAGCCCGTATGCCTGTGAATGAGAAATAAGCGCACAGTTTTCCACAATCATATTGTATAATACCTCCGCCGTTTACAAAGGCTATAGACGCATCTGTCCAGTATTGTCCCCCCTTACCCTCCAGAACACGGGCATACACAAAACTGTCGGCGATTAAGTTGCCCAAATTGCATTCCTCCTGGCGGCAAAGTGTATGTCCGGACAAATATACCATTGTAGTTCCAACCACTTGCTCTTCCATTTCAGTGATGGGGCCACGTTTGCGTTCCAATAGAGCTTTGATATCGGCTCGACCTTCAATGGACTTGTCCAGCAAAATGGGTGTGCCGCTGTAGCTTATTAAGTGGCCTAGATTATCGAACTAGGAACTAGGTCAGCACTAACACATCAGTATTATCTCAATACTTACCTCCAAATCCAGTTTGCCCAAGTATTTGGTATAGGCATAAGCCTGCACTACCGGAACTCTGACACCATTTGGTTTGGTCATCACCGTAGGATATGGTCCAACGGGCTTATCGATATCTGGTAGATTCCCAGAATAAAGAAACGAATGCGAATGCCCGCCTACAACCACATCAACATCGGGACATTCCTTGGCTATCTGTTGGTCCATCTGATAGCCAGAGTGACCCAGAGCTATGATGATGCCCACACCCGCCGCTACCAGCCGGCTGGCCTCATTGCTGGGAAATAAACAAGCGATTCAAGTGATGATCACTCAGTGGTCAAAGCAAATCTTACTTAATTGCGGATATCTCTTGGTAAAACTCCAAGCTGTTGGGTTGTGTCAGCTCCTTGGTGTCAGGTGTTAGGTAACCCACAATCCCTATCTTTCTCTCAAACTTTGTTATAACCGTTGAGGTAACCAACTGCTTGGCCTGCTGCAGCTCGGGCACATTATCCAGCTTTAGGTTGCAACACACAACCGGATACTTCAAGGCATTAAGAAAGGGCATAACTCCAGCGATATTGTCATCGAACTCATGATTGCCCAAAGACTGGCAAAAGGGTTAAGTTGATTCAATATTAAAGCTGATGGATATGCTGAGCCACCTACCAGAGCATCGGGCGCCAGCATATTGATTAATTCGGCGGCCAAAGAGCCCTTGTAGACAGTAAACCAGGGTGTGCCTTGATAGGTGTCACCAGCATTTAGAAATAGCACCGAACCCTTGGCTCTTTCTTGATCTACACTGCATCGTTGGGACAAAACATTGAAAAGTAAACATTGGAAGTGTGATGGTCATCACTCACGCACTGGCCACACGAGCAAATCCCCCAAAGCACTGACCCCTCTCGTCGTCACCTTTTTTGCATATCGATGCATCGGCAGCAATCGGTTCGTAGCGGGCGTGCATATCATTGTTGTGGATTATAGTGAACTTGAGGCTGCAACTTTGTTTCAGTAAAAGCCAGAGTAGGATTAGATGTAGATTATGCATACTTTAACAAAAAGCCATTTGTGTAGTATTACTGTAAAGGGAATAGAGTGAATAAATAGACACGGCTGCTGTGATGTTTGCTATTCAAATTTTGGGGTATACTTTTAGGCGCTGCTAAATAAACCCACAAGATGGCAAGGCTTAACAATAGAGCTTGGTAACGATGATATTTTATAGTAAATAAATGTATACATAAATTTGATATGTGAAGTATTTTATTTAGTTATTTAAATTTATTTTTATTTGTGGCATTATTTGCCATGTCCGTCTGTCCGTCTGTCTGTCTGTATGACGCGCGTCAGTCTCAAGAGGCTGTAACAAATGTGGAGTCATTCTGTTTCAACTCACATCGAGTTTGTTTTGGAATTTGTAAAAACTCACTCCTCCTCCATGTTTTATCAGCGAAAAACTGTCTTTCTCTGTAAACGCGTGGATCTCACAGACTATAAGGGGGTGGAGCCACCAATTTTTGCATGTATGAAGGTGTATACTGTACCCACATCAGAGTTGGTTTCAGATTTGGAAGAATTCACCTCCTCCACATCTTTTAGCAGCGAAAAACTGTCTCTCTCTCTCTGTATGAACGCGTTGATCAGAGCTGTAAGAGTTAAATACAAATTTTGCATATATTGTATATAGGTGTATATCGTACCCAAATCAAGTTTGCTTCAGCTTTGGCGAATTCCTCCTCCTTCTCCTTTATAACCACGAAAAACTGTCAGAGCACCAAATTTTGAAGCAGTCTGACTTAATATATGTTTAGTAGGCCCAATATCTGCTCTGTTCTGTATACCACTATAAGATCCAAGCAAAAAACCGAAGATATGCAAGTGCGCCTCTCTCCAATTATTAAATAAATTTAAAATAAAAGAGGTTAAAAAATGAACACATTACTTGGAAGAGGGTGATATTTGCGAATCAGGGCACTCGACCACCACTTCTTTCTTAGTTGTTTTTACAAGGTATTGGAATTAAATAAAAAATATATAATATTTTATTTAAAAAATAACTAAAAAAAAAGAAATTTTACAAAGGTCTTGGATATTGATTAAAAATAATAAGCATATTTTTTTAAATTTAAAAACAAATAATTAAAATAATTTCTTAGAAAATTGCTATATGTGCAAATTCTTAAATGTGCGGTATTTTTATACCATTGAAGGGATATTAAAATTGTCCGGATGTTTGTAAGCACCGAAGGAACCCCACCACTAAAGTATATATATTTGATAGCGTGACGAGCTGAGTTGATATAGCCATGTCCGACTGTCCGTCCTGTCTGTCCGTCTGTCCGTCCGTCTGTTTCTATGCTATCTCCTCCGTCAGTTTTAAAGCTATCGTAACCAAACTTTGCACGAAGTCTTTTGGTATAAATACGCTGCACATTTGTCGGAACCGGCCGGATCGGATGACTATAGCATATAGCTGCCATAGGAACGATCGGTTGAAAAAGTAGTTTTAGTGAGAAAAACTTTTTTGTTTTCAACGTTATCGCTCCAACCCTCGTATTTAAAAGTTTTTAATGCTTTCACATAATTTCAGCAAGTTTTATCAAATCGGGCAACTATATAGTATAGCTGCCATACAAAATTTAGGTCTGGAAAAAGTATTAGTATGAAAAACTTTTTTGTTTTTAATGCTATCGCTCCCAAACTCGTTACTGATCAATATGATATGCTAACACATAATTCTGTCAAGTCTGATTCAAATCGGATGACTATAGCATATAGCTGCCATAGGAATGATCGGTCGAAAAAATAGTTTTAGTGAGAAAAACTCTTTTTGTTTTCAATGGTAGCGTGTTTTTACGTTTCAATTAAAAATATTATCTGTCTAAACACACTTTTAGAGAGTTTGATCAATTTGGGATGAATATATCGTATAGCTGCCATATAAAAAATCTGGCAGAAATATATCATGCTCCAGAGTATATAAACTTCGGTCGAGCCGAAGTTAGCCTTCCTCTTTTCTATCCTCTTTCCTTTTTACCACTTGCAAAGTGTATTCTAATTTTGTCCTTAAATAAGTTCCCAACCCTTGAAGGAATCATCTCCGACCACATAAAGTATATATATTCCTTGATCAGCATGACGAGCTGAGTCGATTAAGCTTTGTCCGTCCGTCTGTCCGTCTGTCTGTTTCTACGCGAACTAGTCCCTCAGTTTTGGAGCTATCGAGCTGAAACTTTGCACAGAGTCTTTCTTTACTGCACGCTGCTAATATGTCGGAACCGACCGGATCGGATGACTACTTCTTGTAGCTGCCATACAAATGTTCGTTCGGAAAATGGATTTTTAGTAAGAAAAACTGGTTTGTTCTCAATATTACTGCTCTTAAACACGGTCATGGGTAATATGTAATGTTTTTAAGCTGATCTCCGTTGTTTGGTTGTAGCTGTTAACGGTTGGGAAAAGTTATTTTTGTTTTTTTAAAATTTGTGTAGAGGTGTTTTTTTTTTGTTTTTTTGGTTTTATATTTTGAATGGAAACCTAACTCTAAATGTAGTCCAGTGATATATTAATATACATTTGGGTTGCCATTTATCATTTTTCAGTAACGGCAACCGCCGCGGGCATTGAATTAGCTAAGTTTTGTAAAACACTTAAATAAATATATTCCCACAACTTCAAAATTGCTTCTTAAAGCTGCATCAAAGTGTCGGATTCCTTCACAGCACCGAATTTTGTGACAGAAATGATGCCCTACAGATTCTCAATTGGATCATAGAACTAATGCCGGCCACTATAACAGCGGAATATTGTGGGACCTGAAATATGCCTTTGTCTGACAGACAACGTGTATGAAGCGTTTTCTTGCTGAAAAATCCAATTGTCACCATGGAACTCTTCCGCGATTGTGATAAGATTACTTTCCAGCATCTCTACACACATTTGCGTATTTACGCCAGGCCTAAATCGAATTTACAACTTGCCTTTAGCACTAAGAAAGCCAATACCATGAGAGACTCATCACCATGGTTGCGCTTGTAAGGTCGGTCGGGGATGTCGCATATCTCTACAAATCTGGGCCGTCTAGGTTAAACTATTTTTATTACTTAATATGAAGGATTCTATTTCTTCGTTCCAAAATTTATTCTTTTCATAAATGGCCATTTGCTCATTCTTGTTATGTTGCTTGTGGCGCGGTTTAGGTACCTTGGACGGTATCTGAAGATGCAACTCCTTTCGGCAAATTTGCTGCATGAGTCGTCGACATATTGGTAGACTTAGCTCCGACTTAATTTGAGCGCAGCTCATCAATCTATTGGCTGCCAGAGTCCTTCTGTGTTGCTTGGTGCTCTCATCCACCTTGGGAATCGCTGATTTTGGCAATACTTTTGAGGACTATTCAAAAAGTTTGGTTACTGCGTTACGACGGCTGTTCGTTGAACTGCGTTTACACCAATTTTTAAATTAACTTCATGCATGGTTTTGATTTTTTATCTGCTGTTTAAGGGAAAGTTCTTTTTCAAGGGGCATTTTTAAGCTAAAATAAAATTTTGTCACTTGGAATTCACTTGATTGTTGTGTTAATAATATTGCTTGCACACCTGTTCAATATTTTGTCACTGTAATTGCCGTTTATGTAGACGCTATTTCACTTAAAAGACAATTAACTCAAATTGCACATATATCAATTTTCGATGAGAAACATGGGATGGCTCGCTTGTTTCATATAACTGCACCACAGATTAGGAAGTAATTAGAAATTAACACTTGGCAAAACGACATGAAGTAAAAATGAAAGAAAGTGTATACTCAAAACCAATGTACCGTTATTGGATCGAAAGAAATAAAAAAAACATTTTGCACATATATCAATTTTACTGAGGTATGATGAACAACATTAATTTGGTGGTCAAATAAAAAGGAGGAAAGAGCAATAAGAAGAGAGGCTGCTGCTAACTATTTTTTCCCATGTGGAGACAGTCATTACCCAAACAGCTTCAATATTCTCAATATTCTTTTGATTTCCATGTACAAAGCGTAACTTTTTGGGATTACTATTACAAAATTAGTCGAAGACTGTGTGGCCTTGGATCGTGCAACCGATTAGGATGTTTGAAAATTACTCCATGACCATAACTGTTTGTCGAAATTCATTGGTGGGTTAGCTTAGGCTAACCAAAGCTCGATTTGCTGGACCGAAAACCGTTTTTAGTGGCTGTTTTCCCTCGTATCCCTACATAAAAATACACATAATCAGGTGTTGAAATCACTTGTTGTTAATCAAAATCATCTATATCAATTGGTTAAAAAAGTATACATTTACAAACACACTGATAAAAACAATCATTTTCTTGCCCCCAACACGTACGGAGATCGATTTTTGCACAATCGATTGTCGCTTCTCGACTGCAGGATAGATCACTTTATGGTCCTGAAAATATTTAGTGAAGGCATCACGATCGGTTGTAGACATTTCCGATATTTCTGGTTTGTCGGGATCTATAAAAGTATGGCCATCACCTCCACCTAGTAAATATTTTGTCACTATGACGCCATAATATTTCTCGCTGTGAACTGCCTCATAGAATGGTGCCTTGCATTCGGTGCAAAGCGCTAACAACGAAGTGATCCGACTGCCTTTCTCTCGGCTATAGTTGTAGGCTACCCGTATGCCAGACATTTGTAGAAATCCGCCACTCCAGCCTATCAGGCGCAATTCACCCGAATGCTCTAGGTTGTCAATCAGAAGTT
>JAEIFU010002334.1:0-45824 GCA_018904235.1 Lordiphosa stackelbergi
TTCCAGAGAGTTCAAAAACTCCGTTGGATAATTTACTACATCATCGGGATTTGTTATTGAATCAACGGATTTGTATGTCACCAAATCGCCAGCAATTTTTGATTGAATGGTGAAATTCAGTGCGTGGACATCATTATTCTTTGCGGCAAGAATTGCTCGTTGACTTAACCAAGCATAATTCTTATAATTCTCACTAATATTTGGGAAAACATTTTCAATAAGAACTAATTGAGTGTCTACAAATCGGCAAAAGTCGTTGGTAAGAGTAATTAATCCAGATGTCGCATCAACTGGGACTTTTCCATTTCAACATCTAACAATTGTATGGGCAGCATTTCTTTGATCATTTTGAAGTTGAACTCTCATATTAGCGGTTAGCGATAATGTTTTACGTTATTCCATAAAGGTGATGCCTTCAGGCAAGCATTCAATTCATCTGCAGGCGTTCCACGGGGAACTACTGGCAACGTCTGCCTGAAATCGCCTGCCAACAATATCATCAAGCCGCCAAAGATGTTGTTATTTCGCCGAAGATCCTTCAGTGTGGAGTTAAGTGCTTCAAGTGATTTCTTATGTGCCATGGTGCACTCATCCCAAACAATGACCTTGCATTGCATTAACAATTTTCCCATTGCACTGGATCGGGAAATATTGCATGTTGGAGTATCAATTGTGTTTAAATTGAGTGGCAACTTAAGCGCAGAATGTGCAGTACGACCGCCATCTAGAAGAGTCGCCGCAATTCCAGATGATGCTAACGCCAAAGCTATGTCACATCTTGATCGAATAGTGGCCAAAATCAATGAAATGACAAATGTTTTCCCTGTTCCTCCAGGTGCATCCAGGAAGAATAGACCACCAGTATTATTGTCCACCGCTTGCATTAATGTTTTCGCTGTTCATTCAGCAACGGACACTTTCGAATTCCTGCAATGTATCAACATTGTATTGCAGCTCTCGATTTAATTCTTGGTTGAATGCATCGTGCATCGATCGATCTGGCGCAATCATTCCTACTTCAATCAGTAGCCTTGTTTGCAATAGTCAAATGATCCTCAATCAGAATCGTAAATCGTGTCATTGTATGATTTCATGCAGATGTTATTCATTGTGTTGGTGTGAGTGATTGGTTATGTGTGTTGTATCTTTTACCTTGCAAGTCGGCATGAATTCGCCTTCTCGAATGATATTAGCTCCAAAGGAAGTCATGCGAAAGCAGTTATTGTATTCAAGGATGTGTTGAAGAAAATGGCTGGAATCGGGATCACTTCCATCGAACAATGTTTTCAGTGGCTGTGGTGGTGTAAGTAATGGATCCAGTTTGACTTTTCCACTTGCGCAGCACAATCCAGCCGTTTCTCTTTTGAACTTTAACGCATTGCAATATCGGCATATAGTCGTCATTCGTCCAATATCTAAATTTTCATCATCATTGTAGTTCGCAGTGGAATCATATTGGAATGCCAAGCGATTGTATGATGCCAATGATCTTCGTGTGCTCACGCGATGTCTCAATCGGTCATTTTCTCTTATTATATTTTGTCTTTCTTCGCTTAAGTTCCTTGAATACACTTGTTGCTGACTTGCATGTCTTGTGCGGCGGCCGATGCTCGCACGTCGTTGTCTAGGCATTTTGGACTATGGACAGAGTGTTGAATTTAACTTCAAATGCACGATCCACATAATTTACACTGAGCTTAAATGAAATTAACTGAGCAGAGAACAATGAGTAGCTGTCAAACACTGTATGTGAAAAACGATTTCCTTACTTTTCTGTTGAATTTTTCCTGAATTTTCTTTGCTATAAACCTCACGGAGCCCGAGACCTTTCCAACGAATGCAAAACCGTGGAAATCGGTTCGTGCGTTCTGGAGTTATAGCGTCAGGGAGGAAAACCGGACTTATTTTTATATAAGATAGATAAAGATAAATCAAAAAACTCGTTTATCTTAAGAACCGCTTAACCGATTTGGATGGGTATAATATATGTCGTAAGTGTCCACAGCACAATTCAAAAAATAATTTTTCCACATTTTTATTTGCAAATTCTTTGGCCCAAAAAAATTATTTAAATTTTCAAATAATTCTTTTACGCTGTCAGGCTTTGCGACACCGACAGTTTTTGCTGGATTTTTCATAAAAGGGTCCCTAACAACATATAATTTTTTGCAAACACATTCCAAGAAAGTGTACCTCATAGTGAAAAATAATTAAACGTTAAATTAGTACTTTTCTTTAATATTTTATACATATTAGGCACACTGTAAATCAACTTAAAAGGGGAAGGGGGAAATTTTCTGTCAATTCTGTGAATAGTTACAGTGTGCTCAATATTATAAAATATATTTGTAAAACTATTCACATATTTAATTGAGTCCTTCTGAAGATGATTCCCGATGTCACTGCAAAAATTTTACATGGTTAAGGACTTCTTGTGAAAAAACCAGCAAAAAACTTCTCTGAAATCGATTTACACCTCAGAAAAATTATTTAAAAATTTCAACAATATTTTTGCGCCTAAGGGTGAGAGTAATAAATATGTGCAAAAATAATTTTCTGAATTCTATGGTGGACACTTTTAACATAAATTCAACCCATTTCAAATCGGTTAAACTGTTCTTAAGATAAACGAGTTTGATTTATCTTTTCACCCTCCTTCACTCCAATAGCGATTAGAAGACTAAAAGGAAATTTAGGAGAGTGAGTTTCTCATTGATAGGTAACAACATATTAAATTTTGGTGCTGATCGGAGTGGGGGCAGTTTTGTATGCTTATTCTGCTATGCCCTTTTAGAGAAACTTTTAAATGGGTGGCTAACAACTACAAATTTTCGAAATGTCAAAAATGTACTTTTTTTATTAAATGAAAAACACAAAAAATTGTTGTCAGCTAATGATGAGAAAATTTACATGCATCTTTTAACTAAATACAAAATTTACAGAATGAAATAATATTGATTTTTTTGACAGTTATGTTCAAAAAAACAAAACTATGATCCCCAACCCCATTCTCCCCTAAACTACTGTGTTTAACGACTATCTTAATTTGCGAAGCTGCATTTCTCGCAAAATCCTAGCTTTTTATTCGTTTGTTAATTCTAAACGCAAAATCTTCCACTATCCCTCATCTGGCGCATTATATGGTAATATGAAAGCGAACACCGATCAGGCCATAGCCGATCTATTTGCGGAGTTTTTTACGTCAACCTACTCGTCCACTAGCTTTTCTGCTAATCAACCATACCCTTATCGGCTAAATAAATCTAATTGTATTTTTAGCCCTGTTATAACTGAAAGCTCTCTCCTTTGTGATCTTAACTCTGTAAAACCTGTCTATGCACCGGGACCCGACGGAGTACCTGGTTGTGTACTTAGGTTTTGCGCTGATGCACTTTGTAAGCCTATTTATAAATTATTCGAATTGTCTCTGGAATCATCCACTTTCCCTATGTTATGGAAGGAATCTTTTATCATTCCTCTCCATAAAAAAGGTAATAAGTCTGATGTTGAGAATTATAGAGGTATTTCAAAGTTGTTTGCAATTCCGAAAGCTTTTGAGAGAATTATGACATCTCAATTGCAGCATTTATGCAGTTCCATTATTTCACCCTATCAACACGGCTTTGTGAAGCGTCGATCCACTACAACTAACTTATTAGAGCTTACATCATTAGTGATCAAAGGATTCTTATGTAATATGCAAACTGACGTGATTTATACTGATTTTAGTAAGGCTTTTGACTCTGTCAATCACTCCTTGCTGCTTCACAAACTGAGTTTAATTGGTTTTCCAACTAACCTTCTTATTTGGATCTCTGATTATTTAAGTTCTAGAACACAAAAAGTTCTTTCCCAACCAATCCAGGTTACCTCTGGTGTACCCCAAGGTAGTCACTTGGGTCCATTGCTTTTACACTCTTCATAAATGATCTCCCGTCAGTCTTGACTCACTCTCGTGTGCTTATGTACGCCGATGATGTGAAACTATGTTTAACATATAATGATTTGGTTTCCCGCTTTAATTTGCAAGCTGACTTGGATGCATTTCAGTCTTGGTGTAAAGATAATCTATTAAACCTTAACAGTTCCAAGTGTAAGGTTATGACATTTTACAGAAGCTCACCACAATTCTTTTCTTATATGATAAATAATGTCCCACTAGAGTGTTTGAATGATACAGTCAATGAGGTAAATGATCTTGGTGTAATCCTTGATCACCGACTTAAATTTGACTCTCATATAACGGCTACTGTTTGTAAGGCCAGGAGTATTCTTGGGTTTATTAAGCGCTGGTCGAAAGAATTTGATGATCCATATACAACGAAAATTTTGTACATTTCTCTTGTCCGTCCTATACTCGAGTACGGATCCTGTGTGTGGTCTCCGCAATATTCGACCCATCAAGATAGAATTGAATCTGTGCAAAAGCAGTTTTTATTGTTTGCTCTTCGTGGCTTAAACTGGAATCCTGAGGTCCGTTTACCATCATACTCTAGTAGGCTACTTTTGATTAACGTTCCCTCCCTCATTAACCGTAGAGTTATGCTTGGTGTAATATTTATACATAGATTGATTAATGGTGAAATCGACTCATCTGAGTTGGTTGGCCAAATTAACCTCAACGTTCCTATTAGACCGACTCGCAATTTTATACCCTTATCACTAAATCGTTGTACCACTAACTATGCTTTGCATGAACCGTTTCGTGTTCTCTGTGCTGATTACAATAAACTCTACCGTGTAATCAACTCGGAAGCTTCTCTTCCTGCTTTAAAAACAACTATTTTAACCTATTTAACCCGTAGTTGATATTACTTTATGTTTTTCCTCCGCGATTACGTGTCACAAGTTAGTGTCTCCGCCTCTCGGTCGGTTCGGTTACTATTTTATGCTACTATTTTGTCTAGGGTTCGCGCGTAACAAGCCGTGGCTTGGTGTCGCATGGGCCACTTGAACGTACTGCGCATTGTACGTCAACGTCCATATTAATTATACAACAAATTTAATTATAGACAAATACCTTTTTCCGCGAATTTATTGACGGAGCCATCGTGAGTTATTTCTGCAATATTAAAATGGGCATTCTTTACAAGAAAAAATAATTTTCTTTGAAAAATAGGTGAAAAACCAGTTAATTTCGCAAAAACCCTGCTTGAGAATGGACTCGTGAACTTTGCTTAATTTTTCTTTGATAGAGGATATGAACCTAGTAATATTACAATTTCATCCGTTTTAATCGGATGCACCATAACAATGGTATAATTGTTTTAATATTATTCTTCTTTGTCGTTTATCTCGCGAACTGTTCGTGGTGGGAATGTCAAACAAAAAGCGCGGTTAGTAAATATTTTTTAATGTCTGTCTGTCCATCTGTACAGACGTTTGATATGTATGGGACATATAATCTTAAACTTGCAGGCAGATCATGTTTATTTTCAAATTTTGCCACGCGCCCTTCCGCCCCCGCAATTTGGAGAAAACGCTATATGTCCCACAGTTTTGTAGAGACATGATTCGTACCCTCTACATATATTTACTAATGAAGATTATTTTTCGATTTGCTGAAGGAATGATAAAGATCGGATGAACTATACTCAAGTTCTGAGCAAAAGTAAGTTTGCTGCCGCAGCGCTTGCCAAATTATCGCAGTAGTGGAGCCATTTATTGGTCCGATTTTAAAATCCCTCAATAAGCATTTTTCAGACCAAGTAGTAGCGCCATTTATTAGTCAAGTTATGACCAAAAGAAAGTTCGCTGACGCAGCGCTGCTACTGCAGGTACAGAGTACATTACAGACAGTTTGACCGACTTTCGTGTATCCACAAATATCCAAACAAAATACTCTCTACAAAATATTTTTACAATGAGCGTACAAAATATAGTGTGGGATTGAATGTTCAACTTTCAAGCAGTTTAAGTTGAGGATTTTTGTTGTCTTTCCATTTGAGAAAGCGTCACCTCTCGTCTTTTGTATCTTTTAAACCGAACCAGAGCCCGTTTTTAGAAAACGGTTCGGTTCAACAATGAACCTAAGTCCGGATCTCCGTACTGTACCTTATTCAAATTTTTCCGTGACTGTTGTGTGGATCCCCAGATCCCCAGAGGTTGAACCCGTTTTCATGTCTGTACATGAACGAGCACGAACGATGCAAGGTTTCGCAACTCCACAATCCTTTTTTTCACACAATCATCACCTTTGCGTGAACTTTCAAAACTTATTCTCCATCTACCTACCCCATAAATTCTACCTCTGGATCTCCAAAAGTGTACAAAACAAACGGATTAACATTTTATGATCTTGTTTACTACAAACAACCAGGACCCTTAACCCTTTGGGCAGGTGCCGCAACCGTTTCTTACCTGGTTGGTGTGTGTGTTTGTATAAAAGAGGTGTGCATTCTACCGACCACATCATTCACTTTTCATCATTCAGCGAGTTAATAACAACACAGTCGCAATGGAAGTTCTCTTGTCAACTGTACAATTCAATGCTGGCTACTTGGTGCTCTTTGTGATGGGACTCATCTTCTTGGATTATATAGTTAGCCACTGGTCGGATCTGAAAAATCTAGTTGGCTGCAGCAAGGATTATTATATGGGTGGTGATACCTCAGAGACGCCCAATTTCTGCAGACATTTGGAGATAAGACATCGTAACAAGCTAATGGCCAACGTAAAACGTAGGCTGGATCGGCAGTTTTAAGGAACAAGTTTAAAATTATGTTTAATTTAAGTAAACTTTCAAATGAATAAATGTATTTTGTTAATTTTAAAATTTAAAATGTGTTTATTGTATTTTAAATTTGAATTTGGAACGGTAAAAAGATATCGATATGATGATAGTCGATACTTTGCGGTAGCCCTTACTGTGGTATTTTGGTATATAATGGTCACACATTTTCCTAGCCGCACATGTGTTTGTTTGTTATTGTGTTTTTTCCATGCAGCTGCGGTGTTTATTCAAATTTATCCAGAGCCGCAGAATGTCCAGTTTCAGCCAAATCCTAAATCCCATCACAGGACAAAATACCTGGCAGGAGCGTTCAGATGACTATGATTACCATCAGGAGGTGGCTAACGCCGGCTTTGGAGACATGCTTTGGGACTGGGAGAGAAATCAGAAGTATTTTTCTGCTTTAAGGAAGACTATTAAACGGATGCAGGCAGAAGGCAGAGAAGTGCATGTCTTGGACATAGGCACTGGCACTGGCTTACTCTCCATGATGGCGTTAAAAGCTGGGGCAGACACTGTCACCGCCTGTGAGGCTTTTTTGCCCATGGCACACTGCGCAGAGCGTATACTGGCCGCCAATGGAGCAGAGAAGGTGCAGCTTATCAAGAAACGTTCCACCGACATACGCATCGGAGTGGATATGCCTAGAAAGGCAAATCTCTTAGTCGCCGAACTGTTGGACACGGAGCTCATAGGCGAGGGAGCCATTGGCATTTACAATCATGCCCATGAAGAGCTACTAACCGACGATGTGGTGTGCATACCCGCGCGGGCACGCTGCTATGCCCAAGTTGCTCAATCCTCTCTGGCCAAGCAATGGAATAGCCTCAAGATATTGGCCAATTTGGATGGCGAAACCTTACTTAAACCACCACCAGAGCTGGAGGCCTGCCCCGGCGAGGCGACGGCTTTGCACGATGTGCAACTCTCTCAGTTAGCCGTGGAGTCATTTCGCTTGCTTAATTCACCTGTGGAAATATTTCAATTTGATTTCCAAAGCAAAACTCCACGAGAGAAGCAACGAATGAAGGTGGTACCCATTAAAACCAATCAACCTGGTTCAGTAGAGATGATTTTCTATTGGTGGGACATCGATTTGGATGACGAAGGCTCTGTACTGCTCAGTTGTGCCCCCTATTGGGCTCATCCAGAGCTAAAAGATGTCTTGGTTCCCCCACAGAAGAACAAACCTTTAGCGAATTCAGTGCCCTGGCGGGATCACTGGATGCAAGCCATTTATTACATACCAAAACCAGTACAAATAACCTCATCCGAGCAACACTTTCATCTCAGCTGTCATCACGATGAGTATTCGCTGTGGTTTGATGCCCATCAAGAGCCACCCAAAAAGCCCACAAGGCGTCATTCCTGCTCTTGTGACCTGCATATGACCTATTCGCGCAGTCGTATTGGCCAACTCAATCAGTCCCTGCGAAATAAACGTTATCTGCACTACCTGGAGGAAATCTCTAACCCAGATCACCACTTACTGGTCTTGGGCAACGGCTGCCTTTTGGGTCTGGCCAGCTCAGCTTTGGGGGCAGGCTCTGTTCAAGTACTTGAACCCCAACGCTTTTCACATCGTCTGCTGGAATCGCTGGTCAAATTCAATCAACTGAAAAATGTCCAGATTCTTGACACTCTCGATCAACTGGAGGAGCAGCAGATGGGCAAATTAACTCACATATTTGCTGAACCTTATTTTCTCAATGCCATTTTGCCCTGGGATAATTTCTACTTTGGCACTTTATTGATGCAACTGAAGGAGCTAAGGCTAAAGGAGACGGTGCAAATCTCTCCCTGTGCGGCGAAAATTTTTGCCTTACCTGTGGAATTTTTGGATTTGCATAAGATACGCGCACCGGTGGGCAGCTGCGAGGGTTTCGATTTGAGGCTCTTTGATCAAATGGTGGAGGTGAGTTTTAAATGCATAATCTTAGATCTTATAAGCATTTTCGATCGTTTTTCCTGGAATTGTGGTTTCTCTCTTGTGTATCTATTGCGGAGATCGCCAGCCATTGCCCCTCTGGGCCCGAACGCATACGGTAATTTGCACGTACAAGGGCCGAATGCTTGCCGAAGTCATTTCTCACTGAAGGTCTAAAAGTTAGTCGCAGTTAGCGTTACAATCCCTTCCGCTGCAGCAACACTCGTAAAAAGCACTTACACTTTTTCTGTCCTCTCTTCTTTGAGAACCCTGGTCTAGTGCCAGTCTCGCTGGGACCGGTGGTTTGCAAAAAGTAAAAAGAGAGCAATTTCGTTCGGAATTGAGAATACAAAAACGAAATCGAATCCGCATTTGACGACAATAAAATTGGATACAAATGTTTTGTTCCCTACTGAGTCCTTATAGCAAAAAGCTTTTGCCCAATAAACAATTGCATATTGACTCTCAGAAGTGATATCTCATACAAACAATTTTGCACAGCGGATCCTAAAATAAACTCTGCTCTTTCACTCTCTTTTTTTATTTCCCTCGCATCCTAAAAACCTACATAAAATTCCAAATTTGTTGTATAAGTTGTCGCATCCTAAGTATTCATTTTCTTTGCCAAAACTCAACAGTGTTGTCCACAATTTCAAACTTATCAGGTATTACAGTGGAACAAAATTCAACTTTTTTTATAGCCTGGGACTGGGACCAATAAATTGTGAAACTAGAGGCATCAGGTAGCAACACCTCATACCCGGTTTTTCTTCAGCACGTCAAGTTCACGTTTAATGGGCACATTTATACAAACAACACACAACTACAACATTTGTTGCTGGTTAAAAAAATATGAGAGCTAAAATTTTGGAAAATTCACCAAAATCAGAAGGAATTACCACCATTGTTATTCCAAATTCCCGCCTCCAATGGACAAGCGGTTATTACCCCGGCCCATAGAGGACGAAAAATAGAATTAATGGAAAACCACTCGATAGAATTTTTAAGATTTTTATACATATTGAGATGCTGACCACTTAAATAGAGTCCTCAAGAGATGGTAACATGCATCAAAAGACCGCGATGGTGGGTACCACATTTGACAGCACCCATTATCCGAGACCATATAGCCCATAAAACTACAGATTAAAATAGACCGAACTGCGTTTTTAGATTCACCATCGAAGCCTTAATTCTGAGAATGCATTCTTCAATAAATTTTTATGCTCAAACTCGAAGTGGTCTGAAAAAATCCAATTTCACGGGTTCAGAAAATATCGGGGAAAAAACCAATTTGATTATCGCATAGTCAAATAGCTTTTAACGAACAATATTGCATTAACAGTTACAACAATCCACCAAACTTTTACTCCACGAAACAGAATTATATAAACTCTAAGGGCTGCATTTCGTAATAAAATTTTTCGATTCTATGACCATTGGGATATAATCTTTTAATAAATAAATTCGATTTTTGCACAAATCGGAATTTTTTTTTTGCGCTTTATGCCAAATAAATCGACTTTGGGACCATTGTGGCTGGTGGTTGTCCATGCTTCTGCGCCGTATTGCAGGACTGTGATGATAAGCGACTTGTATATGGCCATATATGTTCTTCGCGAGGGCTGTCATCTTGAACT
Source organism: Lordiphosa stackelbergi (assembly GCA_018904235.1). Classification (NCBI taxonomy): domain Eukaryota; kingdom Metazoa; phylum Arthropoda; class Insecta; order Diptera; family Drosophilidae; genus Lordiphosa; species Lordiphosa stackelbergi. The sequence goes on from JAEIFU010002334.1 coordinate 10,301, forward strand.
CCTTACTGAGCCTTACTCGAGACTGATTTTCGTCGGATTCCCTGGCTGGTTTTGTAGCTGCGAGGTAGACAAAATGCTCTAAACCTTAAAGTCTAAAGTCTAAAACGCCTAGACTTCCTTTCTTCGGATACTAGGTACTTCGTCGTAGTATATTATTTTGCACCGCCCACCCTCGGCCAACAATAAAAAATGTTGAATGACTCCCACATTTTTTAAGATATCAAGTCCAAATTTATAAATTAAAATCATATTGGCGATAACCACAATCCCTGAAATTTTCATCAAGATCGGATAATAAATAGCGAAGCTAAAAAATGTTGCATACTTTTCGAATGCCCCCCTCAGGAACACAGGAACCCATGAGTAACGGGTATATCGAAGTCGGTTAGAGCCGACTTTAATTTACGCTCTATTTTTTTATTGTTCCAACCTGAATTTTTAACAGCGATTTTTATAAATACATGCAGACGGACAAAGCTGCTCTTAGCAAAATAACTTAGTCCACAATATTGCCAGAGAGCCTCATTTTATGTGGCCCATGCAAACTTTTCTTTTGCGATTTTACCCACTTCGAGTACAAATATTCCAAATTTTCTTTATTAGTGCGTGCCAGCATAACTAAACGAAGGTCTATGCAAAATCTTAGATCTTTACGATAACCAGTTTTGGCTGTGGATTAATAATATGTCAGTCAGTCAGTCGGGCCCACAGATTTATAAGTATAGATAGGGTCAGAAACGTTTCCTTCTCCCTGTTACATACATTTGCACAACTTCATGATCCCCTTTTACCCATTTCAATGGGAACAGGGTATAAAAATAAATAACATTGGAGAAATACAATTCCGGCTATGCCCTTTTCTGACACCTGATTGAAAAAATATTTTATTTTATCGTTTTTGACATAAAGAAACTGTCAGAAACAGTTTGTATGTGCACAGAATGTTTAATGGTTAGGTAGAAAAAGCTTTCATATTGTAATTTTAGAAAATTTTAATTTTTTTCGTTAAAAAAAAAATGAAACAAGCTATAAAAAGAATAGGGAGGAATGGGGTTTTTGAAAATGGTTCGAGCTAGATCAGTTAAGATAATCGTCCCCAAAAGGTACAAATTGGCCACACAGTACCTGCGAAAATGGATGCTTAGAATGTATTTGCCGCTGAATTCGTTTCATCTCTATAACGCACATTTGGATAAGCTTGCGTACAAGTAAGAAGTGGAATACAGTTCCATTATATCGCATAATTTTGTTATTCTCGAAGTTGTGGGAAAGATTGTTTATTAGTTCAGATGGACTACGACAATAAGGTACGTTTATTAATCCATTTCATATTTGATGAGGCTAGAGTTTTCCAGGTGCACGAATTCTGCGTGCTTATAATCTTCTCCTTCACAAAAAAGTTGATTATTATTTAATAAGAAATCTGATTGTCTATGTGGCTATTTCAAACAGGGAAAACAAACCATAATGCCATCTTCTACAAATGTCGTCTCTTTTCCAGCGCTCAAAAACAGAAAAACTGAAGCAGAATCCATTTCGCTCTTTGCACAGAAAAAAAAAATTGCCATCGCGCACACTTTTAAATGGTTCTGGCTAAGAAACAACACGACCAAAACTGTTTGTCTATCTCCATTTAATCAAGAAACCCAAAACTGTCTCTTCTCTATTCTAAATATTCAGCATTCTTTCCGTGTTTGTAGAATTACCGAAAACGATGAAAATGTTTAACCAATTTTATCTTTTCTTTTCAGTCCTCTGCCGAGCAGGCTCTCTCCTTGGTTGAGGCCCAACCCCTCTGGGAATATCCCTGTCGTGCTCTGGCCCAACCTCAGGAAATTCTTCATGTGGATTTCAACAACTTTAGTCTAGAACAACACCAGCAGGGTTGCATACAACTTACCAGCCAAGAAGCCTTGTGCAATGGCATTGCTCTCTGGGTGGACTGGCAAATATATCCCTCTGAACACAGCAGATCCTTTGTCAGCACCGGACCCAGCGAGCCTATACAACCCGGTGAATTTGTCAAATGGGACATGTTTGTGCGTCAAGGAGTGCATTTTCCCAAACACAAAGATCGTGCGACCTACACTCAAGTGGAGTGGAAAATAGATTTCAAGCCTGTTGTAGGAGAACTTAAATTTAATTTTGATTTAACAAAATAAAACTCAAAAATGCACATAAATTTGGACAGGACAATACACAGAAACAATATCTACTATTTCTTATGTCTTTGGGATCTCATCCTCCATGCGAGTGAGCACAATGTTCCTTTCCGTCTGGGCACTGGGATTATCCACTTTTAGGCCAAACTCGCCACCCTTAAGACGCTGACGCAAATCCAGCGCCCGTATATCGGTCATCAACGAATGCTGCTTATTCTCCAGATCCACATCAATCTTCTGGGCATGCTCTTCCAGCAAGTTGTAGTTGGATTTACTATCATCAATTTTGGCTATAAGACGACGACGTATTTCACGTAACTTTTCCACCTCCAGGCAGAGCATATCATGGGCCTGATCCATGCAAAGTTCCATGCCCGAACGTTGAGCACGATTCTCCAGACGCGTTTCGGCCAGCTTCAGGGCATCGGTCTTATCGCGCAATGCCTGTTCCAGTGTTTTAATTTCACATACAGCCCGCTCCATTTCGTCCTTCATTTTCAACTTTTGCCATTCCAGCTCGTTGCGGGCACGCTGAGTCTCAAAGATGCGTTTACGTATGGTATGCTCGGCTCGTTCCTGCTGGGATTGCAGCATATTGCGTGCCTTTTCGCGACAGACAAATAGAGCCTCACGTATGGCATAGGTGTCGGCTAGCTCATTCTCGGCCAGCTGTTTCATACTCTTGACATGCTCCAGCCAGGTGTCGTAGGAACAGGAACTGGAAATAGGATTTAAGGAGTTATATTTAAATCTCTACATATATAAAAGAATTTGTACTGACTGATTCACTAATGGGAAATCTACGCACAGCCCGAACTGTAAGAGATAAAGGGCGGAAATTTGGACAGGAGTTTTCATTTCGGAAAATTTCACTCAAAATTTCAAATTTATGCTCCAATTTTGAAAACCGACTAGCAAAGTCGGATAATGAAGGTCTTTGTTTTCTAGCCGATCTGAATAAAATTCCGTTCCGTCCTCTAAAGGGCAAGTAAATGGAAAAACTATGGTGCAAATTTGAAAAACTCAACAGCAAAGTCGTAAAACGGAAAAGGCAAAGTCGCGATACGTTGACTTCAAGCCGATGTATGTAAGATTCACTTTGTTGGCTCTACGGTAAACAAATTGAAATATCATTTTCAAATTTGGGAAAGCCGCAGGTAGAAAAAGTAAAATATTATTTGACTCTATCGATTGACTTCAAACTGATTCTGATATTGGTTCTATACTGATGAATAATTTTTATATTTATAGTTCGAATATGCCAACTTCTCTTAATGATGTAACTCGGTTCAGCCATGAAGAATCTTATTTAAAACTCTAAAAATGCTGTAATAGTATGAACTTAGCAAATTTTATAGGTTCTGTATCATTTCGAATCCCAACTCATGCATTTGATCCATAATTTACACTGTTTAACTCGCAATTAGGAGATGCCTGCGCCCAAATATATGTAAGTAGAGGCACTCCTCAAGGAGGCGTTCCATTTCTTTGTATGGTAACAGTCAACGAATTGTTGCGACTCATGGAATCATGGATAGCGTACGCAGATGACGTTGTCAATCCTCACACTCTGCAATCTGATGCAGCATGCACTCTCAACACTTTCAAATTGGACGACACAAAATGGCCTTTGGAGTCAACCCAACCAAAACTTAAACTCGTTCTTTTCTCCCGCAAGTAGAAGATACCACATTTAACACCCCCACGACTGATCAATATACACCTAAAATTTAGCGATTCTGCAATACCTTTGGACAAAAATTATATTGGAACGAAAATATACGAACGAATCAACAAAAGCAAATACTGCACTTTTCCAATGTCGTAAATGGGGTTTTCCCTGAAATAGTACACTGGCTGTACACTAGACTGAACATAATCATATGGGAATTTTTTTTTGAGAAAAATTTCTGTTCCTCAGGGCGCAAAAAAATTCCTAATAATTTCTAGTTTCCGTAATGAAAAACCAAAATTCGAAATTTTAAGGGTAATACGGTGGCTTAAAGTTGCTACAATAAATTTCAAATTCCCCATTTTCATTTTAGTTTTTCGTAGAAGTAACCTTTGAGATACCAAAAGTTGTTGTTGAATTTAATATCTATTTTTTTATATATTTTATGCAAAGCAAAATCCAGGATATAGAGGACTCGAACGGCTTTTATATGATTGGCTGGATTCAGCAAAGCTACCATCTTCTGCAAAATATATGAGGACACAAATGCTCATTAAGGGACAGCTTAAACCGCACTGTCCTTCGAATTGATGGTGTATTGAAATCATTCGGGCTTACCATGAATCTAGGAAGGAAATGTGTGCAGAAGCTTAATGATCAATATGTGGCTCTTAGGAAAAATGACGCTATGAGGAGGTTGTACCACAGGAATTGCGTTCTGATGCTGAGGGGCGTGAAACTAGTTGAGGACTTCGATGGGCGTAGTACAAAACGCGATCAGCGTTCTTCAATGCATCGAAGAGCACAGACAATATCAAAATAAATACTTTTATAAATAAATATATACTTTTTTAATTTATTTTTAATTTTTTTGCCGGCCATTTACATCGAAGTTTTTCGCCAGCTAACTATTGGAATGACTCGTAATGGAACATTGGTTTGGTGTTGGATTGTAAAAAGCGATTCAATTTGCTCAACATTTAATTTTATTTTTTGGACAACAAAAGCGAACAAAGCTAGCGGAACATGAAATGTTCGGGTGAAAAATGCTTTCGCCACTTCATTTAATGGTATGTCACAATGCCGATCCTGCAGTTTTAATTCAGGCACAGCATTGATTCTTTTGGCACAGCAACCGTTTTTAAGTTCAACAACAACATTTTTCATCTCAAAGGTTGCTTTAATGAAAAAGTAAAATGGAAAAGAGGAAATCGCAATTTAACGTAGCAACTTTAAACCCCCGGCGCCAGTATTTAACCTTAAAATTTCGAATTTTGGATATTCATTATGGTAACTAGAAATTATAACGAATATTTGGCGCATTGAGGAATAGATCACTTCCAAAAAAAAATATTTTTACATACAAGGGATGTTCAGTCTACTGTACACTATATGTCCCATACTTCTATACGGAATCTTTGTAGGGTGCCCGGGTCTGGGGAAATCATCCGTCCTGAGATCCATAACTAAAGTTCAACGTAGTGAGTCACTATGTATGCATTGCTTACAACCCCAACAGATGCACTTAACATAATGTTACACCTTATGCCTCTAGATCTTCTGGAAACACAGCTCTCAGGCTGAGAGAAAGCGGTAGCTGGAAAGATAGTAACTCTGAGTCTACCAACCTTCTGGAAAACCCCGCAATCCAAGGAAGCAAAGTATTTATTTTCTCAGATAGTCACGCTGCATTAAAAGCCCTTGACAGTTATGTTAACAACATCAAAACTCTTTACGCAGTGCCACAGATCTCTTAATGAGATGGCTCAACACTTGAAATTAACACTAACATCTAGGGTAGCCTATGACACTGCCTCCTACCGGATAATAGCAACATAGGAGGGTGCACCCTCTTGCGACTTTTAGCAAAAGCTCAGGGATGTCAAATTATATAACGCTTTTATCGAATACTTTTTTGTTGTTTTTTTCCTAATAATTGTAGTCCCAAAAAATAATTTATTTTGGATCTTACCATTTGCTTAATTTGTAAGAGTGCAATCCAAACCTTATACCTTGTAACCAATAAGATTTTTATAAAAATAACGTAAATTATTCGACCACGATTTACAATTGCTTTCTAATAGACAAAAATAAAGTTAAATATGGCGAAAAATTTTCCCTTACTACGTAAAAGAACGATAATTTTAACACGCATTAGTATACCAAAAAGACTTTAGCCGCACGTTCTTGAAAAATTCACCCGGCCTCACTAAATCAATGGCAGTAATGATCCATACTTTTGAACAAACCAACAAGGAACACATCAAATTTCTCCAATCTTACTAAAACAAATTAAATATTAACAAATAGTCGTATCTTATTTATTGGGGATCACATAAAATCACCCCCTAATTTCATCAGTGGGCTTTCGAGGTATTCATTGAATTACATATTACCGTTTGGGACTTATTTCATTGGGACTTATGCCGCTTCCGACGACTCACAACTTTGGGTCGTCCTTTTCTAAACAATCTGTCAGACATTTCTGAAATAGAAATCAACTTATGCTCCTTTCTAAATGGTTTAACAGTGAAGACCCTCCCTATGCCATTACTGCGTAGAAAGGGTTATAGTAACACAATGGGCCTAAGTAAAGAAATGGGAATCTCCCATTTCAACCATTGCAACCTAACCTTACACAGTTTTTAATATTCTTTTCCAAAAAATTTGCCCATTTTTCTAATCCTTTAAAAAATTTACTACAATCAATTTGACTCACTTTTTGGGATTCCGTGTGGGATCTGGTTTATACGATATATTGGCCGAATTACGATCCAACGCCAATTGCGAATCATCAAGCTGCACCGCCTCCAATTTGTTCTCAATTTCCATACCTATTTTAAAGCGCACTTCCTCCAGGCGCGTCAACTTTTCCCAAGCCTTTTGACAACGATCGGCCAAAAGACGTTGATTATTCTCCAAAATGACCAACTCATTTTTTATTTCTGTATCAGCCTCATCGTAGGTCATTTCAGAACCTAGCCGACCATCGCGCATAGTAAGACACTCGGCTATAACTGAAATGGGACCCGCTAATGTTTCCAGCTCACGTTCTGTGGCATTCTTCTCTTCCTTCAGCATATAGATTTCGCGTTCGATGCGCTCGAACGTTTTTGAGATAATCTCGCGCCAGCGATTTAACTCAGAGATCCTAAAAGATGGGAAGAAGCATTGATAAGGTCTTACTTGAAAACATTACTTCGAGTATATTACCGATCTGTTAGCGACTCATTTGTCTCATAGTTGGCCCAATCGCCCTCAATTCTGGTCTCATTTCTTAGTGTCCTCGATGAGTGGCGTATGGCAAAGGCATCCGCACGTCTTGCATCGGCCACATTACGCAGCTGATTCACTCGAGCATGCCAATCTGCCAGCGAAATATGCGGCAGTGGCTTTTCCATTGTCGCCACTGAATGAAAAGCCATTTTAAGTAGAACTTTCTTTTAACCAAATTTTATTTTAAATGTGTGTTCTCAACTCAACAAATTCCCAACTTGAACTGATTTATTTCAAGGAAAAATTCTACAGTTGTTTAGTCGAAGGCCACTTGATCTCCATGGAATAAATTGGTTGTTATGTAAAACCGTAAATTAATTTAAAAGTCCTTGGATATGGGGTCATTGTCAAGGGTTACACATTATTGATTGAAATTTCTATTCAAAGAACCGTTGAAAATATTATTTTAAAAACGAGAGATTTCCCACATCTGGCTTAAAAACGGCTAAATAGTAAGTTTGAAAAGTTTTCGGAATTATTAAGATTTGATAGATGACCCAAGGGCGTAACTGAGCGGCAGCTGCCTCACCTTCTTATGAAGATAGCAGTGGTATTTTGGCGTGGAACGGTCTTATTGAAGGTTTTTTTGCGTTGAAAGATCATGGTCACATTCAAAGCGCGAAACAATAATATTTAATGAAGATGGAAAACTTTAGAATCTTTGACAAAGGACGATTCCAAATTAGGGCTAGGGATATTGCGCTTCGCGGATCGACCCCTCAGCTACTTGGCACTTTAGCTACTTTCCCCGCCAGATTTATAGCTTAATATTCAGCTGCTTTCCAGCTTGAATTGGCATCACGATTGTAGCTTATCGATAGGCGATAGCGATAACTCTGACTACAAATTATGGTCACACTGGCTCGTACACACGTGTTTTTCTTTCTTGTGTGTGCGGTACAGCGTTTTGAATTGCCGCGTGCTTCTTGAGAAAAATCATATTTCTCGAGATTCTGTTTGAAAATCAAAAGGAAAACTAAATAAAATGGGTAAACCAGGTGAGAACCACTTTCAGGAATACACATCCATTGCAGGGAGCGACAGAACACTTACCCTTTATACATTTTCACCTATTTTTCAGATTTTAGTCCACGCGGGGGCGGCGGTCGTGGAGGAGGCGGTGGATTCCGTGGTGGCGGCGGCCGAGGCCGTGGCGGCGATCGCGGTGGTGGAGGTGGCCGCGGAGGAGGAGGCTTTGGCGGACGTGGAGGTGGTGGCGGCTTTGGTGGAAGGGGCGGTGGCGGACGAGGTGGGGGCGATCGAGGTGGTCGTCCTAGTTTTGGAGGCCGTGGAGGAGGTGGACGTGGTGGTGGCGGCCGCGGAGGAGGTGGACGCGGTGGTGGTGGACGAGGCGGTGGAGCAGGTGGCTTCAAGGGTGGCAAAACTGTGACAATTGAGCCACATCGTCATGAAGGTGTGTTCATTGCACGCGGCAAGGAAGATGCTTTGGTCACAAGAAACTTTGTGCCCGGCTCGGAGGTGTATGGCGAGAAGCGCATTTCAGTGGAGGTGAGTTGGACACGGATTCTTGCTTAAGGATTATTGTAAAATGATGAAATTGTTGCGCAGGGGTACAGAACATGGCAGCATGTGGCCATGAGCAGTAGCCTGTTGGTTCCAAACAGATGTTGTGTGCACTCGAGGTGCATGTGAAGCAACTCTGGCGGGCAACTGGCTCTGCGTAAAACTAAACCCTACTGATCCAAAAATATCATTATTTACGCTTGCCCTTAGATTTTGCCTACTAATCTTATCATGCCTTCTTTTTAATTCCAGACCAATGGCGAGAAGATTGAGTACCGTGTGTGGAATCCCTTCCGCTCCAAGTTGGCTGCTGCCATTTTGGGTGGTGTTGAGAAAATTCACATGCCTCCCGGCTCGAAGGTTTTGTATCTGGGTGGCGCTTCAGGTACCACCGTCTCCCATGTATCCGATGTGGTAGGACCCGAAGGCCTTGTCTATGCCGTAGAATTCTCCCATCGCTCTGGTCGTGATCTGATCAATGTGGCCAAAAAACGTACAAATATCATCCCCATCATTGAGGACGCACGTCATCCACACAAATATCGCATGCTTGTGGGCATGGTGGATACCATTTTTGCTGATGTAGCCCAACCCGATCAAGGTCGTATTGTGGCTCTAAATGCCCAGCATTTCCTTAAGAATGGCGGACACTTTGTCATCTCGATAAAGGCCTCCTGCATTGATTCCACCGCCCAACCCGAAGCTGTGTTTGCCGCCGAAGTGAAGAAAATGCAGGCGGATAAACTGAAGCCACAGGAGCAGCTGACACTGGAGCCATACGAGCGTGATCATGCTGTTGTAGTGGGCATCTACAGACCACCACCCAAGCAGTGAGATCGATCCTGGAAGATGTGCGGTTAGGTGTTAAGGCTAATGCAGACTTTTGTATTAAGTTTTCCCTTTTAATTATAAAAACAAACACAATCGGGCGTGTTTCAGTTTTCGCTTAAGCCGTCTTTCAGGCTAAAGCGTTTCCTGCAACATCCCCGATTAACATAGTTGTAAAGTTTAAATCAAACAAAATGCTAAATATTTTTGTAGTGGACGTACAAAATACACAAAAACAAAACAAGCTGGAATTGAAACTATATTTTAAAACTATTAAACAAAAATTATTTTTAAGGAACTGGCAGAATTTGATTTGATGAAGAATTGAAGGACTCCTCCGTCTAATACCGGGACACGAATGATTTTTTCACTGATTGTTCACTTTGATACAGAGCTGCAAACCATTCGGGACTTAAGACTTGTTCGGTTTAGTGGTTCATGGAGATCCTTAGGTTCGGTTTATAAAATGGGTTTGAGAACAAAGCAAACCACGGTTTCGGTTGCGTTCAGTGGTTCACTCTCATTTCGAGCATTATAATTTTAATAGGAAATTTGTAAGTCTCAGCAGAATTTCGGATATCCTAGCAGTCTTAAACCGAGAAGAACACTTACCAATGTCTTTACAAACGCTTTCTTGCTGCAGTTGGATTAGGGTGGAGGAACAATACCAACTGAAAAGTTTTCAATCTCACAATTTAAAAGATATTTAGAATTGCCGTGAGATAGACAAAATCAGGTGCTGCAACCCATTAGCTTACTTTAAGAGGTAGTTAGAAAAACTACACAACGCTAGAACGTTTCAAAAACATCTCAAATATTAATTTAAATTGCCTTATAGAAAATAGAAGAATCAGATGCCGTCTATAAGTTCCATTTGACAAAATTCACAAATATATTTATCTCCAACTAGGCGCTTTAGCTTATCCAGCTCATCAACCGCTTTCACTTGCGGTTTTAGTTTCGCTTCAACGTTTTAGAACACGCGGACTCGACTCACGGTTTGGATAAACATTTTGAATTAGCGGTTTACATCCCTGGTTTAAAGTCGTCCACTTTTAGATAAATTGTCAGAGCTGATTTCCTCATATATAGGGTGATTTTTTAGCTATTATCTTTTTGCAACACTGGTTTAAAAAGCTGCGCCTTCTTTTCGTTTTTTTTTTCCCTTCCAAACTTTTTTTTTTGTTTATAAAAATAAAAATTTAAAAAAATTAATCGCGCGCTTCTTTCACTTTTATGATCAGTTTAATCGACCCACTGAAGCGGCTATTCGGGCTATTGTGACTAAATTTCGCACCAAATTTACATTGTTGGACATTAAACCACCAACACGTTTACGTAGAGTGCGAACTGAAGAAAATATCGCAGCTGTATCGGCCAGTGTTAATGATGACCATCAATTATCGATTCGTCGCCTTTCGCAGCAATTGGGCCTCTGTTACTCCACAACGTGGAAAATTTTGCGGAAGGATTTAGGTGTGAAGCCTTTCAAAATACAGCTGGTGCAAGAATTGAAGCCGAACGACCTACCGCAACGTTGAATTTTTGGTGAATGGGCACTTGGAAAGTTGGCCGAAGATCCACTTTTTTACCGAAAAATTGTGTTCAGCGACGAAGCTCATTTTTGGCTCAATGGGTACGTAAATAAGCAGAATTGTCGATTTTGGAGTGAATATCACCAATGCATCCAGGTAAAGTCACAGTTTGGTGCGATTTATGGGCTGGTGGCATCATTGGACCGTTCTTTTTCAAAGATGAAGCGAAGCGTAACGTAACTGTGAATGGTGAGCGCTACCGTGAGATGATATCCAACTTTTTTTTGCCCAAAATACAAGAGCTTGACTTGCATGACATGTGGTTTCAACAAGACGGTGCCACATGCCACACAGCACGCGCAACAATGGACTTATTGAGAGGCGAGTTCGGTGAACATTTTATTTCACGTTCGGGACCGGTCAATTGGCCGCCTAGATCGTGCGATTTAACGCCTTTAGACTATTTTTTGTGGGGCTTTGTTAAAGCTCATGTCTATACAGACAAGCCCGCTTCAATTGACGCATTGGAAGACAACATTGAAGCATTTATTCGTGAGATACCGGCCGAAATGTTGGAAAGAGTACGCCAAAATTGGACTAAGCGGATGGACCATTTAAGGCGCAGTCACGGTCAATAATCTTGAAACATTAAATTATATGGACCGTACTATCGATTCAAATAAAGATTTCAGCCATTTTTCTGAATTTTATGTGATTTTTTTTTTTTGAAGAACTTTCCTATAGCTCTTAAAAAATCACCCTTTGGTTGGACTTGAACAAGAATGGATCAAATTCTCGAATACATATCTGCCAAAGTAATTACCCAGGTAATTCTTTGTTCAGAGCTTAGCGCGAGGCCGACATTATAAGGGTCCGAGAAAGTGCTGAGAAAATTTTCCCAAAACTAAGTGCTTGCTTTGCAGTCTAGTTGTATCACTCAGATGGGAAACTATACAATGTTTAGGTTCTTTTCGGTTCCAAGAAGATCGGTTCTCGGATAACGGTTGCTGTTTTTGAGTTTTAATCGGTTCTTTTTGGTATACGGTTCCGGTTCTGTGTACGGTTTGATTCCACATTAGTCACTGAAGCGTTTGATGACTAATCGATTAGACTACAGTCTAGGTCCCGAGTTCAATTTTGATTTTGAAGGATAGGACAAATTTCGCGTTAAGTGTAATAGGTAGAGACTACTAAAATGAGCAGATTCTAACTGCATTTTTAGTAATTATTTCGCCCTTTTAAAGAAATAATTAAAACTATTTTTAAAAATTACCAGATTTGTAGCTTTTCACTTGCTAGTGAAAATTGCTAGATCCAGCAAATAAAAAGAAACATATCATAAAGTGGTGGATCAAAAAGTACCTAAACTTATTAATTCAGAGTCTTATTGACTCGGATAACTAAATTTAATAAATTTTTCGTCTGTGCCGAAGTTTTAATACACTTGAAAAAGCTTGTCTCAACGGTAAGTGATTTCGACCAAACTTCGCAGATCAGCTTAAAACATATAATATGAAAAATAATCGTGTTTAAGAGCGCTAATATGGAGAACAAAACACTTTTTTTTTTTACTAAAACCCATTTTCCGACCCATCATTTCTATGGCAGCTACAAGAAGTAGTCATCCGATCCGGTCGGTTCCGACATATAAGCAGCGTGCAGTCAAAAGAAAACTCTGTGCAAAGATTCAGATCGATAGCTTTAAAACTGAAGGACTAGATCACGTAGAAACAGACAGACGGACGGACAAAGCTTAATCGACTCAGCTCGTCATGCTTAGCAAGAATATACAGGATTTGTCCGGAAAGTAGTAGGAATGATTTTCTTTCGCTTCGAAGAGTAATCGCATTGGCTGGATTCGGTCAAGGGCGTTTCTAGCTAACGAACCAGAAGCTGGTCACTTGTCTACGAGCACCTGGAGAGTCAGGACAGGCATTTTCGCGCAACGTGCTTCTGTGAGTGGTGCAAAACGGCAAGAGGTACCCGATTAAATTTTCTGGTGACACTCGGTAATTCTGCGACAGAGATGTTTTCTTAATGCTTTAGCAAGAAGAGGTGTGTTTCGGTGGCACCAGGCCTTTATGTCGCCGATGAAGACCTTGCTGGAAGACCTTCGAGTTAGTATTCGTTTAATTGCCAGATGTTAAATTTACCAAAATCTGTGGTTCATGACATTGTGACGGAGCATTTGAACATGCGCAAGGAGTCCCCGCGCGAAGATGGTCCCAAAAGTGAACTTGAAAAGTGACTTCTTGTTACCTGTTACTCAGCTACCTGACCAAGGCCGGCATCCCAACGCTTCCAGCCGCCCTACAGCCCAGATGTCTGCCCCGGACAATTTTTGTTTCGTCGCCTGAAAAGACCGATGAAAGGCAAGCATTTTGAGACGACAGGGGGGATCCAAGCAGCATGCACCGCGGCTCTCAAGGCTATTCCGGAGAATGCCTTCCGTGACGCCTAGCTCTAAAAAAACCGACAGCGCTGCATCGTCGGAGAAGGAGCCTATTTTGAAAGTTTTTGAAAAAATTGTAACGATTGGCTCAATAAATTTTTTTAAATCGACTTAGTCCTATTACTTTCCGGACAAACCCTGTGCATTAGACTGAACGTCCCTTTATATGAAAATTTTTTTTGGAAATGTTCTGTCCCTCAGTGCGCAAAAATTTCGTAATTATTTCTAGTTACTATGACAAACCCAAAAATTCGAAATTTTAGGTTTAATGTTGTTTTTTTTTTTCCCCTGGCGCCTTTGCATTTTCTTCATTAAAGCAACCTTGAGATGCCAAACGTTCTTGAACTTAAAAACGGGTTTCTGTGCGGAAACAATCGCGCTGTACCTGAGTTAAAACTGCAGGATCGGCATGTGACATAAAGTGAAATGAAGTGGTCCTTGCGGCATTTTTTACCCGAACATTACATGCCCGCTAGCTTTGTTCGCGTGGAACTCTGCGTATTTTGCCAATTGCCCAAAACAAAATAAAGCGTTGAGCAAATTTAAACGCTATGCTTTAAAGGTTTTTTACAAACCGCGGATATGCATAGAGACGAACACCAAACTAAAAACTATCATATACGAGTCGACATTACGAGTTATTCCACAAAAAGTTGTTCGCTGGCGAAAAACTTGAGAAAACAAATGGTCGGCCAAAATATTAAAAATAAATAAAAAAAATGTAACTTAAAATTGGTTATTCAAATTTATTCATAACAGTAGTTCTTTTCTAGGATATGATTGTTTGTGCTCTTCGATGCATTGAAAGTAGCGCATCGAGTTTTGTAAAGCGCCCATTGAAGTCTCCGGTATCATTCACAACTTTGAGGCTTTTCAGTAAAGTAAACAAACGTCCATAAAATTTTTTTGTCTGTTGCAGTACAACTCTTTATCCACATTTTTTATTTGAGCCACATATTGATCATTAAGTCTCCTAAGCTCATGCACACCCTTTCCTAGTTACATGGTAAGCCTCGATCAATCCCAACTTGTGCGGTTTGAACAGACCCTTACGTCCCGCCGAGACATCTTTTCTATATGGCAGTTTTGAATCAAAGTGGCTGAACGCGCTATGTTAATCAGTACTTACGATAAAAAAGTTGTGCTCGGAGATGATTCCTTCTATGTTGCCAAAATTATAATACACTTTTCAGTATAAAAAATTTTTTTAATGTTTTCGAGAATGTTAGTAAAGAGATGTGTAAGTTTAGTAGTGCTTTTATTAATTTAAATAATAAATATGCTGTTATCGATGTTGAATTAAAATTAAGAGATCGACTTACACCTAATAGATTGATGCTCTTAGTATCTTGGAAAGAAATTATTCTTTTAAGACTTATAAATCAGTTTCTCGGGAGAGAAACCTTCGCCATCTTGGCGTCAGTCTTTTTGGAAAAATTAATATAACTAAAACCACTTTTTTATCTGATCAATGCGGGTTTAAAGCTGCGATCAACCAAAAGTCATCCCTCGCGGGTGACAAAAGCCCAAAAAAAGACTTGAAATTTTTTTGATTTGATATAAATTTTTTCATTTAGTTGGGGAAAATACTTTGAGATTCCAACGATCAAGTGATTGTACAATGCAATTTTTCTGGAAAACTGGTTAAAATATAGAAGCGGACGGATATCGCAGCGACTCATATTATTTTGAGAGTAATGCATTTTAATTTCTTTAAACATTTTCGACGATATGTTTGGATATGATTTACAAAACGGATCTTAAAAAAGGTAATGGTTCTACAATATATAATAAAGGCTTTTTGCTTAAATACCATGTCTCATGCGTCGAACAGTGTGAACCCAGCCTTAGCTAATTCCTAATTTTTCCAACTTTTAAATAACGGCGTCGGTGTAATTTCTGTTAAAGAGTGGGCACACTACTACTGCTGGTCGTACCTTCTGCATTTTTTGCCTTATCGCTGACGGTCACACTGCCACCACTCGCAGTATTTGCAGCTGTTTCTCCTTTGTCGCAGGTCGGGGGCGGTACATTTAACAATTATTTGGTTTAACAACATAAACAACGCAGCACGTCCTAAGCGTAAGTGTCTAGACAACGCAATTCGTTCGGCTTCCATCCGCCTATAAAGCACACATTAGACCAAATAAAAGTGGTTAAAAATCCGGAAAAATTAAGTGTATATATTTTGATATCAATTTATTAATTAACAATTGTCTGTAGTGAGCGGCATAAAGAGACGACGACGCTGATTAGGGTACAAAGTTCGATTTGTGTGCATTGGCTTCCGTTTGTGTGTATGTGACTGTCTGGCGTTTATGCGTTGATTCAGTTAGTGAAGTCCCCAGCTGCTTGGTGTTGAAGTGAACGAGTATTAGAATTTTTGTAAACTGTGAATCCACATCACGTATTTGTAGCCGCATAAACCTAATTTTTGACTGTGTGCAACGTAGAAAGATATAAATATATGAAATAAAATGATTATTTAAACGTGCCGTTTTTGCAGTGTCTCTCGCCCCAACAATCGCTTGTGTGCGTGTGTTTGCTTGCACATTCTTCATAATACCCTTTGAAAGTTAAACAATGGCTTCGCATTTCCTTCGTGCTGCATTTTACGCAACTGCAGCGAAAAAATCGATAAGTTTACCATTTGCCGCCGGCCGAACAGCCGCAACGTTAGCCGTGGGCCTATCTTTTGGTGGTAATTTAGCACAATTTTTGCTTAACGTTTATTTATAAAATACTGCTTGTCTATCCCCCCACATCCCTTCCTCACACGTTCAGCACAAAATAGCCGCAACGCCGCAGCGGTGCCCTATGAAAATGTCTATGCGGACAGTTTCTTCAATGGTTGCGGGGGCGCTGTCACCGCCGGTGGCAAGGGTCTGCTACGTCCCATGGCTGAATACCGGGACCTGCAAAGGCCCATCTGTCGCAATTTCTCAAGCCTACAGAAAATGTCGGTGCCCGAGCCGCTGCATCAAGTAAGCATAATTGTTATACTTCACTTAAATTTAATTTGCATAGATTTAAATTTTCCCCTCCTCTCCTTGACTTTTAATTGAACTTCGATTTTCAATTGTTTACTAATCAATAATCTGACTACGCTTTGGTGGATTTTGCTTGATTTGAAATGTTTAAACATCCCTTGTGTAAATTTGTGTTTATGTATGTATTTGTGTATTTGAGTGTTGATTTGGTTGAATAATTGTACTAAACTTCATATTTTGTAGTTCCCATTTTTAATGACCCCTGTAATTAGCCCGAGGCATATTTCATGCTTGAATTAACCTTAAAATTTCGGTAATTTAAATGTAATTAATACCCAAAAATGCATGGTTGCTATCTTTAAGTTAATGAGGGGTGGCGCTGCTTTTAGCTGCCACTGCAGGTACAGAGTCTATAACAGTGGGGTTTGACCGACTTTTCCACTTGCTTAGACTATAGACTCTACAACGAAATGAGGAAACCTTCTACCGTTTTTAATTTATGTTCAAAAAAAGCTATGGATGGCTATGAGAATGCAAAGTTTTGGAGCCTTAATGATCTAAAACTTAATCAACGATGTAATAACTGCATCGAAGTGGATTAATCTCTATCTAATCTGTTTAGTTATAGCTTATATAGTATTATATTAACCTGGTTTATTAAGTGACACGCAAACCAAAGCCGTAGACGATTTCGGTTTAAAAAGTTTTTCTTCTAATTCGGTAGAATGAAAAGTAATTGCCAAAATATGAACTCGTACAGTTCTTAGATGTATAGCAGAGCTGTAAACTTGAATTACCATTACTTTTACCATTTATCAAATAATTAAAAACAATTCCTGGTTACCCTTTTTTTTATATAATCGTAATTGTAACTTGGAATTACGATTTTTCACAGAATATTACAAAATAAGATTACTTTTACAATTACCTCGATAATTGTAACTGAAAAGGGTGCTTATTGAGTAATTGTGCTTGAAAAATTGAATTATTCATGATTTTTTAGGTGTAAATGAAATTATTTATAAGCACAATTATCACATTCATGGTTTATATTAAGATGTTCCCGAACTCGCATCTTAATAAGAAAAAAGTTGTATCATCTCAGCAGCGCTCACCATTCCAGTACGTACGATTCGCTCACTTTGAAGGTACGGTCCAATGATGCCCCGACCATAAACCGCACCACTGTGATTTTTCTGGAGCAGCTCGCAATGCTCTGTCTAATATCCACTCCAAAATTGACAATTCTGCTTATTTCGTACCCATTGAGCCAAAGAGCTTCGTCCTGACACACTTTTCGTAAAAGTGGATAACCGACAATTTGATTATAAAATTCAATAACGCGGTTCGTTGTAAGAGTTCATGTTAAATTAAAGACCAAACGTGTTTGACGGTGAACAAAACACGAGGGTGTTTGAAACTACAATTTTTATTTCATTTTATACCAGGGGGAACCAACCAAATCAAACCGAATTAATTTTAATTAATTTCCGTTCACCTAATTTCTAAGCGGATACAAAATAAACTTCACACCAGAAAATAATCGTTATACGTTCCGTACTGATTGCAGGTTAATAATTGGCGGAATCAAAGGTCGTTCATCAGGCAAACGGCCTTCCATCTCGAATGCTCAAAGATCCATGTTTGTTCATCCCAATGGAAAATGACTGGGCCTCCATTCAAATGGAATAGACAATTTATCAAAAATCCAGGAACCATAGGTTTACGTTTCCTGGCTTGATTCATGTTTTGCCGATGTAGACAAGCTTTTACAAATAAGTCAACAATCACGTAATAGGGGTGTGTTTTGAAGGAACATCTATTTTCCGGTTGGGGATCATGTACATGTTTAGATAATTTTTGTACAATTGTACACAAATTTTCGCGGGTTGGGGAGGAGTTCACCAAACCGCATAAGTTTTCGTAAATTTTTATAAAATATACGTTTTTACAAATTTTTTCGGCGGTATCTTTTTCACCAGGGACACGCAAACATTCGGAAGCACTGACATTCATATAGGCAGGTTATTTATTGTTCTAAATACTTACATACAGAATTAGTATGCTTTTTTGTATATGCATGTCCAAACAGACAACTCTATCATAAATATTTCAGAAAGTAAATTCGTAAACATCAAATTCACTTTAATATTTTGTCCTCTTTTTTAAGCAATTCCTCAAACTTTTTCAATGTCAAAGGCAAAAAGTGCCAATACAATGCCTTGAACTTGGCATTTTAAGCGATCGTTCAGATTAACTTTCATTTTGCACACAAAAGCGGCAGAAGGCTAAGACTTAGCAGAAAGCGAACGTGCAAAAACAGAACTTAAGTTACAGAGCGCCAAATATATACATACTTTCGTTGCTGTTTTTGTTTCAGTCTTCCACACAGAAACATACATGCACAGACTACAGAAACAAAAGTAGTAGTAGGGTATTATTTTTTTGCCATATTTAGCGATTGACAAGAGATGCCGTCAGCCAGTTACAAAATTGTATGTAAATGTAAATGTAATATAAGACTTAGGTTTAATTTTTCTTTTCTTTTTTACAAAGTGATTGTTTTAAAATCGAGCTCTAACCACCTTGGCGCCCCACCCCGACGCCCCCGCCCAGGGAACCGTTTAGTAAGAAACCCTGCCTCAACAGCTCTCAAAACGCACGGCAGTAATGTTTTGAAGCATCACAGATTGGCGAAGTGCTCAACCGTGAGACAGCTACAGCAGCACAAAAGCAAAGCGAAGTTGCTTGCGTTGTATCCCGGGTGACCATTTTTGATTGAAAATCGTAGAACTTTTTAACAGGCTCTAGGTCATAAGGATTGTCTACAACTTTTCTAAAAACAAGCACAACGAGTACAAGGAGGGTGGTTGACAGTATAACGCTATTTCATGAATATCAATTCAATCTCAGCTGTCTGCGCCTGTCCTTAGTGTGTTGGCAAAGGTTGCCTCATAGACAAAATTTTTTCATGTATGCGTGGGAATCCCCAAAAACAAGCACATAGCAAAAACCGACATCAGCAGCAAATGCCAGGTAGTTTGTTAACACAACCCAATTTTCTCCGTTCTGTATTTTCTCTAATTTTTCCATGCCTGTTAATTGGGTTCCCCAGTGTGCTTGCCTGATTTCTTTAAGCACCGGGCATACTGCAATAAAATGGAAAGTGTCTTCCCTTTTATGTAGGTTACACATGCCGCACTCTGTATTCACTGCCGTACTGTATGGCCTATAGCGCTTTGAATATCACGGATATTGCCTGTGAGCCGAGAGTGTCAGAGAAATAGTTTTGAACTCCCATGTCATATTTCAAGCTTCTGTAGTACGCTCGGGTTTCACTGCTTCTTGCCTGATCTATAAATCTCGTTCGTGCTGCTACTGCCAGGCCTTCCAGTATCTGTTTGTGTTTGTCATTCCAAGAGTTTAGGTCTTCCAAAGATATTTGTACGCCGACTTGATGCGCTAGGCTGTCCCACTTATCAAAGAATTGCGATCTACTATGCAAGAGATGCATTGCTACAACTTTTGGGAGTCTATGAGGGCTGAGGTTCATGACTTTTCTTATATAAGGGAAATGCATTTCCAACGTCTTTATATAAAGCGGAGCTAGGCCGGTTTCAAGGTAAATGGCGTAGTGTGGCGTGTTCCTTGGCCATTTGAAAATCCTTTTCAGGAAAGTGAGTTCAAGTCTTTCCACGTCGTCTAGCTGCAAATGTCCCCAAACCGGGGCTGCATAGCACATTACTGCTCTCGCTGTGGCCTCGAAGAGCTTATATTTTGTACTGCACTTTACATCCTTCTTTGCAAAAAAGGCATTCCAAGTGGTATTTATTGCTACCTTGGAGTCGTGCAGTCGTTGTAATACGTGCTTTTCGAAAGTCATATTCGGCGTTAGCAGTACTCCCAGGTACTTATATTCCCTAACATTTTCAATTAGGCAACCATTTATGGACCACGTTTCACTAGTCGAGGGGCGTCCTCTCGTATCCTTAATCACCATGACCTTTGATTTCTCGGTGTTAATCCGAAGATTCCATAGTTTGCAGTAGTCTTGTACGCAGTCTATCATGTTTTGCAATTTTTTTGGGGAGTCCGCCAGCAGCACCATGTCATCTGCATACATGAGGGCTTTTACAATTTCTGTTTTGATAGTCACAGAAACAATATCTATTATTAAATTTCTCGCCAAAACCGAAAGTGTACCGCGTTCAACTTGCGTTTAGGTTCTTTTCGGTTCTAAAAATATCGGTTCTCGGATACCGGTATTAAAAAAATAAAAGGTATCGGTTTCGGTTTGGTTTCCGGTTCTAAGTTTTAATCGGTTCTTTTTGGTATACTGTTCCGGTTTGATTCCCTGTTTTATACATTAAATTTCTGTTGTCCTTCCATACAACTAATTTTTCAAACGAAAAATTAGAAAGGGTCACTACGAATGCTTGCCGAAGATATGCTTCACTGTGTGTTAAAGAGAGACTCGGTCACATTTTTGCGCTCTCTTCTTGGGAAACCCGTGTGTATAATATTTGCGAATGAAAACATTCTTTCAACTGGGCCTGACTATGCAAGAGGCGTTTTATACTAATCTAAGTATATACATTAAGCGTAATCACCATACCTCGTAAAATGGTAAATCAAACACAACAACAAAATGCATAATTAATTAATTAAATTAACTTTTTGCTACCCTGAAGTAAACGAGTAAAAGATTATGTGTTGTAAGATGATTCAAAATATCGACAAAAAATCTCTTGGTATCGAGCCATTTCGAGAAAAAACACATCAAATATCCGTTTAGCTGCATCTGGCCAGTAAATAAATGGAGACATCTTCCTCAAAATAGCTCCTAACACTTTGTCACAGTACCTAGACAGCCGCCATCACCTACTACACAAACATACTGCCATGTTCCTGGTCTCACTAAAGTCAATTCGAATTTTTTACATACTCTTCACTCGACGAATTCAAATTAAAAATGATTTAATCTAATTTACCCAATCAATTTGATACAACAGCACATTTAACAAATTCGAATTCGACAATTTTTGTCGAAATTAAAAACCGGAACAGGCCTAATGGTTGCAGTTTTCCTTATTGATGCTGCTTCTCCAGAAGACATACCATGAATAAAGAATTTGTTCACCTTTCATATTTCTTCAAGCTCGTATTTAGCTTGATTTGTATACCTACCATCAATGCATTCTATTTCATGAAGGGCCATGTCCATATTTCGCTTTAACAGTGTTTGTTGTACACTTTGTCTTGGCATTTTTATTTACATTCACGTATTTAGCTTTGGCTCTCAAGTAACAGCAAAATTCACAGCCTGTTTTTGCTTACCACAACAATTACTAGGGTAAATCACAAGGAGGCGCTCACTAGCTCATGTTATGGTAAATTTAACAATAAGGTTTTTACTAGGGCTGGTGAATACCCTAATTGAAATTTCCCATATTCCTTGTTCAATTTAGAATTAGAGGACTATTCGCTAATTACACATATACGAGCCGAACGCATGCCGAAGCTAAGGAGAAGAGAGCAAAATGACTTTCAGTCGCTGGCTAGCTTTCACGGCGCTTTGTTTTTGCACACCAAATTTCACACTTTTTGGTCTCGCTCTCGTTGGCCAACGCTGATCTAGTGCAGGGCCGGCCAGCCCATAGCTACCGAATGCAGAAGTCACTTATGAGTGTAAGAATCGACTTACGTCTTTTGTCAGCCCTTATCAAGTGCCGATCTCGCAAAAAGTAAAAATATTGTCATTTTATTCGGAATTAAGAACAGGAAATCTAATCCGAATCGTAGTGGAGTTGAGAACATGCCGGTCCTTAAGTCTTAGCTCCACATGAGTTCTAAATATATATTAGCTCAAGCTACAAAATTTGTAACGCCCTTTGTAAGAATCTTTTTTTTTTCAAAATTGTTAAATTAGTTGAGAAACCGGTGTAAAATCTTTATAAAGTAAATCGAAGCCTGAAACGGAACCCCGAAGGAATCGGCTTCTTTTGTTTTAACCTTAGAGCTGAGAACAACTTTATGAATTTTGCCAGCTTTATTAAATCTTATCTTTTCTCCCTTCCATACCACCCTAGCAACAAGCTCTGCTGTGGCCCACTCAATTGGGGACAGCTTTTTTTGTGCGTTTGTATGATAAATCATAAATGACGCTCAATGTCAAGCTTTTGTCCAAGCCCCCAAAAGCATTTTCTCATCTTCATGCGCTCAATGACTGTGTGTGTGTGTAGTACGATGTACTGTATATTGGGGGATGAGTTGATTTTTGCACTCTTCTAGTGTAATTCAATCTGCCGCAAAACCCCAGTATACACACACACTCGCACACACAGAATATCAAATAGGAATAGCTAAGCTTTAGCTCTATTTATGATCATTCCAGTGGATAGCTAGTCAGTCGGTTTTAGTTTACTCACCTGGCCTTCTAGGGGTTTTCTTTTTTATTTTTTTGCAATTATGTTTTTCATAATTGAAATTTCATTAGTGATTATGCTTTTCGTTTTATTACTTAAAATCTATCAGCATCGAAAACGTGTGAGTTGTCAAGTTCAAAATGTCACAGAAGACCCGTAAAATCCGTGAAGCATTTATGAGGTCAAATTTAAATCATTTTGCGTAAATCGTATGATTATAGTTCTTTGACTTGTGGGGTTTGAACATGTTTAACTAATCTAAATAGCAACTTCTTATCGTTAGATTGGCTTTTTGAGCTATCTAGGAATCCAAAGTACCGCCAGCTGGTTGTCTGGCCTTAGCTAAGCGGAAAAAACCCACTGTCTTTCATTTAGTTAACTTCTTTCGTGCGATTCTGACGGTCAGTTAAACGACAAAGTCATGTAATTATAAGGGAACTTGTAGATGAAAATATAATGTAGATGAGTATTAATTAAGGTGTAGTGAAGTCTTTAACAAATCAGTTAAACTTAAGTTACATATTAAGTGTATAACAATCCATAACTTTATTGTGCCAAGAATTGATTTATGTAGTGTGTTTCGTTGACAATCCCACTACAAAATCCTCAGTAGCTAATGCTAAACTCTCCTATCTCTCTAATAATCTTATCAAGAAATAGCCATACTATCATTATGTCTAGGTCTTATCGTTACGTTAAGCAATTGTCGTAGTTTAAATTTATAGCTCTGAACATAGTCAAGGTCAGTTTTAGTTGCAACATTAAAACTAAATCAAAGTTCAAAATACCTTATAATCAATTTCAGCTGAAGTAACTGGTTTAGATAAACAAACCACGCCATATTTTCATATCTAATCGTTTCTGCTTCAATTTCTAAATGATCAGGCCACTCGAAACCCATATCTAACCGCTTAAAAGGTTTGATGCCTAATTGGACCGCGAAATACTTACAACTAAAGAGATTATCTGCTACATAAATAAACGTTACTATATTTGATTTTGTAAAATATGTAGACACCTAATTACTGATGTAATTTTGATTGATTAGATTCTTTGATAAGTGAGAACTAGAAACTAGTGAGCATTCAAACCCTTCATCGGAACTGCATCGGAAAATGGCCTATTAAAACTAACAAAGAAACAACAATATGCGATATTCCGATATGATAATTCTTGCGGCAATATAATCAATCAATTCAATAATGAGCACTTTTGTAGTATGCATAGTAGATAGTCAGGCGCCGACCCCAATTCACCAAGCGCTTTGCTGCTTAATACACTGTTAATTAACATAAGAAAAGAATTTTAAACGTTTAGTTCCTTAACTAACGGGTGCACGGAAGTCAAGAAGGGCAGACTTTAACTAACGCTCTCGTTTCTTTTATTGTAATGATATGTTAGGGGCCGATGGTACTTCAAAAACTTTAGCAAAAGGCCTTAAACTATATTTAGAAATTTTTACTATTTACTTAATTAAGTTCGGCTCTGTAAAGTTGATTTTAATTTAAGTTTATTTCGAAGAAAACGAATAGCCTGTTTTCATATATTAGGGGTGTTGCTGCAAGTGATAACATAATAACATATATGACAAAAAAAAAAAAACAGGCACACAAATTAAAAATCAAATTACTATGCATGAATGAATGAAAATCATGTTGTTTATCGTCAGCTAGTGGAATATAAAAATAATATAAAATTTATTTTATCAAACACCAGAAAATGCTAAACCCAAAACTGCATCGAAAAAGGTTTGGCTCGGCTCATTTCGTCGAAAATTTTTAGACAAATATGTTGTTAAAATTAGAAAAATGTAGAGGAAAATTCAGATGAAGAGTAGATATGACACTTCAGTAATAATTAAGTTCATAATTATTACACAGTTTAAATTTGGTTGGAGTCTCACGGTGTTTTCTAGCTTGCTTTGAAAATTGCGCTCAATCGTAGATGGGAAAATTATTCAAATTTCACCCGACTACGCATATTTGTGTATCAACAATGTGCGATGCCTCTTGAAATAATTAAAATTAATTATTCAGGGAGCTGTCAATAAAAATAAAGACTATACGGATCTAGTATTTTATCGGTATTTAATTGAGGCCTTTTTGTTGGAAGTGTGGACTGCCAGCGAAGAGACCACCAAAGGGTTTTGGCGCAAAAAATGTTGAGTTTTTTTATGGAGTTTTTTGTTTTGGCAAGTCTTTAGTGGAAGTGTATACTAAGCTTAAAAGTTAAAACTCAAAAATGCCTAAGTGGAAAGTATTTTTTTATTTTGGTTAACAACTTAACCATAAACCAAAAAACTTAAAATTTTTCATTTATTTGGTAATCGCTAATACAAAGATGTGGTAGAGTAATAGGTTTAGAGGTTAGATACTTCAAGGTTTTCATAAATTTCACTTAAAATAACATTAAAAGATTTTTCAAACGAAACAATAAATGAAAGGGAATTATAATTAGAGCATATGACACGAAAAGTTTCATGAAGGGCATAGTTGGACCTGCAGAGTGTCAAACGTAGTGGCCGGAATGTACGGGTGAACCTTGAGGGTACTGTAAATTCTATAGAAGTGAGGAGCGATTGAGAATCTACCAATCCGAGAAGAAGTTTGTGGACGAATAGGACAGCATTAAATATTCTGCGGTGATGCATAGATTGAAGATCGATTAATTTTAACCTCGATCGGTACGGCGGTAAATGCCTATTGGGGTCCCAATGCAGATTGCGAAGAGCGCAAATTAGAAATTGTTTCTGGACAGATTCGATTAGCGATTGCTGCTCTTTGTACTGTGGGCCCCATACACTAGAGCAGTATTCCAAAATAGGGCGTACTAAGGATATGTACAATAAATCATTGTCAATGATTTAGTTGTGTAAGGGTCATCAAACTCTTTGGACCAACGCTTAATAAATGCCAGAACACCTTTGGCTTTATTTACTGTAGCTGCGATATGGCTGTTGAAACACAATTTCTGGTCAAATAGTATACCAAGATCGTTTAAATATGAAATACGGTCCAGGATATGATTTCCTATAGAATAAGAGACAACGTGAGACAACATTTCGCATTTAGAATGGTACACGAAAAGATTTGTGGCAGCATCTAAAAAAATTAATGTAAATATTAAAACTCTTAGGAACAAAAAGACTGAAATTTCAAACGAGGAATTGAACGCAAGATACAGGGAAAAAATCTCCACCTACAGAGAACAAAATTTTGTGATTATGGCATCTGATGCCTCAGTTAAGGATGACTTATCTGGAATGGGTATCCTAGATACCTTCGACGGGTCAAATTATATGTACAAAGTTAACAAGAAACTGAGGTCTGTGTGTGCAGAACTGATCGCCATCAAGATGGCTGTTCTTGTCGCACATAGAAAAGAATATGTAAAAGTGGTAATTTTTAGTGATAGCATGAGTGCACTCTCCATTTTAAGGAATCAAAGTACAAATAACTACATTGCAGCTGAAATACACAGTATTGTAAAGAAGGCTAAAATTGAAACATTAAATTTAATATGGACACCAGGCCATAAAAATATAAAAATAAATGAAGAGGCTGATGACATTGCCAAAAAGGCTATGACAGATGGGGTAGTCATGCAAATAACCCAAAACTTGGGAGAATCAATTAGAATGATTAAAAAAAGACTATACACTCTGTGGAATAATCACTATAAAGAAATTTCCTTGCTAAAAGGTGTTTTTTTGCAGAAATATTCCCAGAATTAAGAAAATTTGGATGGGATTGAAATGGAAGGCTAAAGATATTAAAGTTATAAACAGACGTTAACAGGACATACATAGACAAAGTTTTTTACACCAAAAAAGAGGGCTAACCAAATATCGGAATTACGGCTCTGAGTCTGCTGATCAGATGTTTCACGTCGAAGATTACACCCAGAAGAAAAACAAACAAGTTATTAATCTTAAAGATTTGTTAATGTAAAAGGAATTACTTTTTTACAGAGAGTTGGCGAAATTTATTAATGAAGCTAAAATTGAGCTCTAATTTTAAATTAATGTAGACTGTAAAAGTGTGGATTCACCACTGGCCAATCTTTTGTGTCATGGAAGTTGCCGCGCGCGCTTTTTTCAAATTCGATTACTGGTCAATGCACTTCTTGATGCGACCAACCAAATAAATCAACCGTGCGTTAATTAAAGCCAAAAAAAAATAAAATCACTTGCAGGAAAACCCCTATTATTATATGTATATCAAAAAATTTGTGACATGTTTACCATAGGAAAAAGAATGAGCATATTTAAAATATGTGTCCATTTGCCCCGAAAGTTTTTCCATTTGTATAGATAACTACATTTAAAGTTCATCGAAACTAGAAAATATACTCTTGAGTTATGTATATAGCATACATATAACTCAAGAAGCAATGGTGGTAGAGATTAGGGCCTGGACTGAAAATCTCCCCAAGACCTTGATTCAAATCTCGGTAAGGGAATAAAAACTATTTTTTTTTATATTTAACAAACAGCAGGTACCCGGCATGCGCTGCTACGCCTCCTTTAGAATTTTTAAACACACAAACGAAGAAGTTGAGCTTACTTGGCAATTGCCATCAATTCAATCCTTAAAACTTTTTTTAAAACTTCCCGATTTTTTGTTCCGTTTGATCTACACATTCTGTCTTCATGTCAAACTAACTTCATATAAGAATATTGCAAATAGCCTCCTTTGTAGTGTGTTGTGTTACTGCTTTTGAAGTTATGTACAAGCATAACGACCCCTCGAGCTGGCATAATATTGAAGGTTTGTTTTTGCTATTGCAAATGTTAAAAATTTTTTTAAACCGACTGACCGACACCTCCTATTTACCCGTCTTTAATTGCCGACTATTTAATCTTCATAATAATCTGAAATAATCATAAAATTTTGTGTATCTCCGGATTTTTTGGGTCGATTGATCTTGATCCGTCTAGTTTATAGTCTAACTCATACAAAAATTTAGAAAATTTCGCGAATTTTTTAAACCGTTCGATCTAACCATTTACGCTTCTACAATTGCCCTCAATCAAATCTTAATGATTCCCAAAACTTATCAAATTTTAAAAATTTCACGAAAAATCTAAGCTCAAATTTTTGACAGTCATCATATACATATATACACTTCCATTATTTACCCGTCTACTACTGCCGTCCATTAAGTCCTTATTATAATCTTTGGTCTTATGAAAAATTGGCAAATTCCGGAATATTTTGGAGTGTTCAATCTATCATTGAAAATTTCGCAAAGTTCGCGATTTTCTTGAACATTTGATCTACTCCTCCTATTTGCCCACTGGAATGAGAATATTTGAAATTCCGCGATTTCGTTGAACATTTTTTCGACACCTTCTTTATTTATCCGTGTACTCTTACCGTCTATCAAATCTTCATAACAATCTTAGAGTCTTTATTAACCTAAACTCAAATGAGAAGTTAGGAAATTTTAACATTTTGGACTGTTCAATCTACGCTTCTTATTTACCAACGACAGCGCTTTCGTTAACAAATGAAAATTTGGCAAATTTCTCGGTTTTTGGTCTACACCTCTTATAGATGCGTCTTCAATCAATTATTTTCAAAATTTCGCGGTATTTTGAACCATTTAAATAAAAGTTATATAGCCCATGTTCAAATCCAGGTTATCAACTATCTGTGTGCCAAGTTTCATCCGAATCCTTTCAGATATTTGTGCGTGAAAGCGTTTTCATAAATTCTCGTATAATAATTTTTGCAAATTTCGCGGTTCTTGGACCATTTAAATAAAAGTTTAGGTAAGCGTACCAAAGCAAAATTTTCCAAACAATTTTGTATAGCTAGGTTTAACGCTCAGCCTTACTAACAACTCATTTCAAATGGATTCTTGCAATATCCTTTAATAATTTTTTAATAATTTATTAAATTCCTCGTTTTCTATCTTTATAGAGCGCCATGGCTCCGGTGAAGCAACGTCGGTATATATCCTCAAAGGATATAACCAAAAATATGACCCTCTACACCAACAGCAAGGTGAACATTGAAGTCGATCCCAAGACATTGGCCTTTAAGACGCCCACTGGCAATCCATTGGTCTTGATGATGGCCTGGCTAATGGCCAAGCAGAAACATTTGAAGAAATATGCACAGATCTATACGGACATGGGATTCGATGTGATGGTAGTGCACATTACACCCTGGCAGCTGTTGTGGCCCGCCAAGGGAACGCAGGTAAATAGAACCTTCGAAATTTCATCTTCCATAGCTAATCTTTTCCCCATTTTCCTTTTTTCAGGTGGTGGCTGCAGAAACTTTGAAATTTCTGGAGAACAACCAATCCTATGAGCCCATACTGATGCACGGCTTCTCGGTGGGTGCCTATCAGTTGGGTGAAATTATGCTGCAAATGTCCCGTGATATGGAGCGCTATGGCAGTATTTTAGACCGTTTCATTTGTCAGGTGTGGGATTCCGCTGCGGATATAACCGAAATACCAGTGGGCTTGCCCAAATCCATCTTCCCCAAGAACCCGCGTATGCAGAGTGCCTTGAGGAATTACACACTGTATCATATGAAGACATTCCACAACCAGGCCACCATCCACTATATGCGCTCCAGTCAAATGTTTCACTCGACTCTCGTCAAATGCCCAGCGTTGTTCTTTGTTTCCGATAATGACCCGATTGGACCGCCTTCATCCAATCATGCGGTGCGGGAGAATTGGGAGAGGGCTGATATTAAGGTCACGTTCAAGTGCTGGCAGCGCTCTCAGCATGCGGCCCACTTAATGAAGCACCGGGATGAGTATCTGCAGATATTGTTCCAGCACATGGAAAGCTGTGGCGTACTGGAGGCCATTGGCGTGCGTGCCAAGTTATAAGTTAATGAAATGACGACGGTGATATTATAAATGTGGACGAATTGAGCGTTTGATGATTTTAATCACTAGTTTTCTAAGATTCAAAAGATTTCCCTAGTGTTCCGGGTGCCGTGTGTCAGGCGCAGAATCTTCAAGCTAAAAGATATGTAGACGTAAGATCAAAATGCTCTATAAAACATGTATTGTTATATTTTCTCTAATTGCTAAATTAAATAATTTAAATTAAAAAAAAAAAAAGAAATAAAAAGAATTTTTATCGCTGCGGACAGGATTCGAACCTGTGCGGGTAGAACCCAATGGATTTCAAGTCCATCTCCTTAACCACTCGGACACCGCAGCAAGTGAACGTCGGGCGGCTAAAGTTCAAATTTGAAATAAGACGCACGCCATCTAGCGGAATTAAGTGGCAATTGTTGCTGTTGCTATAAAATGATAAAGCGGCCGCTGCACACTGAGACAGTGTGAAAAATTAATTGACCGGTAGAAATTCCAAAAGCAAGTTCCTATAAAAATTATTTATTCTACTCTTTCTATGTTTACCCGTCTATCAAAATTTTATAATAATCTGTTATAATTTATACGATACCCCATATCATATTTTTAAGTCAGCCCCCTTCACCACGTACGAAAAAATATTGCCAGAAATGAAATCAGAAAACTGAATTTGACACATCTAAAGCCAAAGACAACGACTTTATCAATTTCTGCCGTTCACTTTTCCATTCTGTCCCAGTGCGCCCTGGCTGATGTTAGTAACAAAGCGCCATCTGACGCAATAAAGACTTAAAGTAACAAAGCGCCCTCTGGCGTTATAATGTAACAGGTAGATTTCACATCACATTTAATTGTTTATGGCATTTTGACGCCGGCTGATCAAGGCTGCGGTGTCCGAGTGGTTAAGGAGATGGACTTGAAATCCATTGGGTTCTACCCGCACAGGTTCGAATCCTGTCCGCAGCGAGATTTTTTTTTATTTTTTAAATATTTAAAATGAATGAATCACAAAACTATTTTATTAAAAAATGTGAAGATTCTTCAACTGAACTGTCCTACCTAAATCCATCAACGTGCCGCTAAATTCGATTTAATACATTTTTATTTATTTTTGATTGAAAGAATTGGTACACAATTGCAAATTGTGGCCAATTGAAATGCCATAGCAACTTAGGCCTTAGGTTAAATCTAATACAAATTGTTGTTGGTGTGGTGAAAATCTAACAAATGAAATCGTTTCTCTTAGAGTACAACTATTATGCTGCACTCTGGAGCATATAGCTCAAATCGACAAATTATTTACAAAAGTGCATAGATTGATGCTCAATTATTCCCAATTATTTCAATTTTCTTGTACTAAACTAACAACTTATTTCTCAAATTTTTAACTTCAGTTCTGTTAACTCTCTTTTCCTCTTCTTTATTTGCGGTTTTATAAAAAATTCTAGTATTTTTATAATCAACAGAAATCATAACACATATTTTCAAAGTGTTTCTCACTGGGGGAACACAAAAAAATTTTGTTTTTCTTTTTTTTTTTTTTTTTCGAAAAATGTTGAGAGAAAAATTTACTGGTTTTCAATAACACTTTGAAAATAATATATTTTCCATGTGTTTTTTGATAACAGTTATAGTATAACAGAAAAACAAAAGTAAATAAAGATAAGTGTTAATTCTGTATTCGCTATGTAATGTTAATTTACTTTACTTTGTAGATGTGATTGGGAACAATGTTTTATACCAGCGGTGGTCACGAAATTTAAGTTTGGGAGCAGTCCAACAACAAAAACAGTAAAAAACCAACCTTATCAGAAAAAATCGAGTCGGCAAGTGAGACACACACTGTATATGTTTTAATTTGCAAACATCTGCTTCAGTGCCAAGCGGGTCTCGATCGCGCACACTGTACCTGTTGCGCCCAGCTTAGAAAAACGCCTGTTGCCAAAAAAATAGCTCTTAGATCAGTGGAAACATGGTCTCCTGGTATATATCGGGTTTAGTATTGTCGTAATCTTTTGTAGTTATGTGATGTCATTTGTGGTCTTGAAAAGCATTTTTTAAGTGTTATGTGGTTTTATTCCCATGGTCCATGAAGGTCTCTTATCATGGAATTGAGCTTATGCATTGATCCTTGCATGATTTTCCCCTTGGTTGAGAGTAGAGTTTATTTGGCATTATTACAATTTTTGGTCCTCTTTGGTATTCAGCGATAAAAAGATTTGTCATACGCAGAAAGTAGTTTGAAAAAATCTTTATAATTTTGACTATATTCTTTACCATTGGTCATCCATGGTATTAATCGCGCTTGAGTATTGTCACTATCACGGCTATGTAGTTATTTCTGTGTGAATTCGCATTTCTTCGGGGCGTGTGCGCCATTTTCTTGATTACTGTTAAATGCATTCGCATTGTCGATTGAGTGTGGTCATTTGAGGTTTTAAAAAGCAGTTTCTTAGGTACTTGTATTACCATGAAGATCCTGTAGCTGTGCACTGCGATTTCACATTGATCCTTACATGATTTTCCAGCCCTTTCCACCCACAAGGTCAAACTAGCTTTACAAATTTCTTCTAACGACTCTGGCGAGCACTAAGCTATAACCGCGGCAAGAAAATACTTTTCAGAATTAAAGTTTACGGTTTTTAATTTTATGCCCTTATCGCTGTAAATGAAGTTTAGTGTTGAAAATGTCCAATCCAAAGACTTTGACTAAAAAGACACTTATATTTTTCTCACAATAATAAGTGTTATTGAGAA
Organism: Lordiphosa stackelbergi; assembly: GCA_018904235.1. Lineage (NCBI taxonomy): Eukaryota > Metazoa > Arthropoda > Insecta > Diptera > Drosophilidae > Lordiphosa > Lordiphosa stackelbergi. The sequence continues at coordinate 42,774 of JAEIFU010002334.1, forward strand.
ACACATAACAGAAAAAAATGAAAATATGTGTTTCTCACTGAGATAAACACTTACACTCGAAAAATAAGTCACTTTAACTGAGCGAACCACTTATACTCAAAAAATAAATCACGCTATCTGTTTGAGACATATTTCATTTTAAGTGAGATATTCCGGACCTCTGTCAATAACATATTATTTAAGCTTAATATAGAAAGTCTGTTACAGATTACAGTTGCAGTACAGATTAGTTAGTGATTCAACCATCTCTGTTCTCCCAGAACGGAATTTAAAATCGTTTGTAAATGCGGAATTCGCATTCCTTATTGGTTCCAATAGCTCTTTTCTTGACTCATCTAGAAATCTTGAGAATGCTAGCAAGTCTATTATAGATGTCTTGCTTAAGGTCACATTCTCTTATTAAAAGGAATCGTTATACAACAAATTAAAAAGGTCTGAATCTCAAATTGATTTCTCGAATTATTCAGAATCTTGTTTAAGATTATGGTTGCTTCAAGGATTACAGCGTTAGTTGCACGATCAGCTTTCAGCGCAGCCCTTAAAAATTGTATGAATTAGGGTATTCCAAGAATAAATTCTAGTGGTTTCCCTACCAATATCTTTAATTGGCTCAACTGACTGCTGATAAGAAAATTAAACTTTTTGGAATGGAAATAAAATTAATTTTGAACCTAACCAACTCCTAGGGCAATCCGTTTTATTCAACGGTCCTCGAACTTTAAAACCTTTAAAACATAAACTTTATATTATAAAGAGAAGATTGGTCTAAGGCCTCAATAAAGGAATTCGTGTCACAGTCGTCGAGACAATTGTTTAAATTTGGAAAATGATCATTGTCACAGGCAGAAAAATAAATCGAATTGCATTTCAGCTCTGATTCTAGAATATAACATAACTTATGTTTTATGATAAGGTTTCGAGTTGGTACATTGGTTTTAAATTCTGTATATGGGCATTTCCAAAACAAAGGTCCACCTGGGCCAAAAAAATTAAAGTTTTTAAAAATACTATATTTGATCGAATTTTCATAGGGAAACAATCAAATTAAACTAATTTAAGCTAATCTTACATTTACTGATAACCCAATTGAATATATTCGGCCGTGCTAGCGCGATTTTACTGATTTTGACATTAAATTTGCTAATTTTTTTTGGAAAAAAGTGACTATGGATTAAATATACTTTCGCTATCTAAAATCTTTCTGATGGTAAAAAGGGCTATACAAGAATGCATAAGAAACCATGAGAAACTATGGCAATGCAATTAACTGTAAGTTTTGCTTCGCATTATAGCAGAAACCACATAAATATAATGATGGAAAAAATGTCACGTATCGACAGAGATAAACATTTTTTACAAAAAATGTACTCAAGATTTTTAAATCAAATAATATACATTGCAAAAAACTATTCATTCATAAGATATTAAAACTATTTGGGCTTAGTTAGGTTTCGCTAAACTTTGTTTTTATATAGCTGCTCGCGAAAATCACTTCTGTTTTTGTCACGTTCGAATAGCTTTCAATTTTGTCATTATTTTGGAAACCGAATTTCACTTGATATACACTTTAACACTAATTAAAGTGCTTGCTGAGAGCTATATTGTACAGTAAAAAATTTGTATTTTATGGAATGCTATTCTAAAAAATATTCTCGAGAAAGTTACATCACAACCTCCGGAGAAAAACCTTGACTTTTACAAAATTCCAAATCCTGTACTTGTATTTTCATTTTTTACCAAGAATATCAGAACTCGCATACCTTAAAAAACTTTGGGCACCGGCGGAGTATATACTCCATCAGCAGATTAAAGAAGTCTCATGATAAGGTATCACCCTGCCTAAAACCTCTTTTGGTATCAAAAGGCTCGGAGAGGTTCGTTCCTATTTTGACGGAGCTTTTAGTGCTTCTCAACGTCATCATGCAAAGTCGAACGTACTTTGCTGGTATACCAAAGGTAGACAGGGCTTCAAAAAACCTTGACCTTATCGGTGTGTCGAAAGCGGCTTTGTAATCGACAAAAAGATGGTGATTTTCGATGTTTCTCTCATAGGTCTTCTCCAGGATTTGGCGTAATGTGAATATCTGGTCTGTGGTGGATTTACCTGGTCTAAAGCCACACTGATAAGGTCCAATCAGTGTGTTAATAAGCGGTGGCTCAGAATATTAAGCAGAAATAAGTAGTCACACTTTCCTTTAAGGAATTGGAAACTTTGCAAGTAAAGGAAACTGCGTTTGTTTTACTTAGAGCTGGTTCTGCAAATAGTGCAGCGCTGTTACTTTCTCCGAGAGAATAGTAAGTCTTTTATTAAGGTCACAACTAAGTTAAAATTATTTTTCAATTGCCCGTCTTAAAGTAAACTGAAGCCAAGTTAAAAAAAGAAGAGGAAATATCTTTATGTTGGAAAGAAGTAGCAAACGTAAAAACCGGGCTTAATATTGAAGTGTTTAGGGAATTAATAGGATTTATACACTCGAAACACTTTTTTTTATAATTAAAATCACTCTACAAATTTTTAAAACATTTCTTTTTAAGAAATTTTGTTCTGAAATTAGGTAAAGTTACCCTAAAAATTAATTTAAAACAAAGTTTTTCTCAAATTTTGGTGAATCGCCTTAGGACAGCTTTTATGAAGAATTTCTCATTTTCAGGGCGAGTTCAGAACTTTTTAGGCTACTGCTATACAAAAAAAAGCAAAGAATGCGCGGCATGCGCATAGGCGGTGGGCACCCATTTTCTGAATAGCTGCTTCGTGTCAAATAAACCTACAAATCGTACCATTAATTCTCTGCAAAACCTTGTGTAATTCAATTTCTTTATATTTCTTTACAACAATTTTCTTCTTATTTTCTTTTCTACAGTTTAAAATTCTCCAAAGACAAACGTTCGGCATCTTTATTGATTTCCGCCAATCTATCCTCGGATATTATTCGCACCACATCCTCACTGTCCAGTTCACCATCACCAGCCGTATCATCGAGCACACACAACAGACCATCATTCTCCATGTAGGGAAAGAAAAACTCCGGCTTATCCCAGTTAGAACGTTGA
>JAEIFU010002335.1:0-45799 GCA_018904235.1 Lordiphosa stackelbergi
TTTGTACACTAATAATTAATTTGAGGAAAATATTTGCCTAGTGGGAACACTTTGGAAATTTGTGGGAATAATTTTTATGGTAAATAGTCTCTAACAAGCAAATTGGTAAGAGCAAACACGGCCACCATTTTCATTTGTAAATTAAGCACAATGAGCAAAGAAATGTTAAATAAAATTTGCCCCCAAATTTCGGCAAATTATTTGCGGAAGGGAAATCTTTGGGCAAATTTGTTAAGAGCAAAATATTTGCTCATGTGGGAAAAACAAATTTGTTTTACGCAAACATTTACAATTCAAGGCTAACTTAGTTTGCACAATGTGTTCTCTCCTCTATTCTATTGATACCGTTTGTAACTGATTGTTCTGGGCTTTTGTAGCAAAGTTGTGGGTTTTTTCTCTCTAAGTGTAGAAATATAATATTTTAATTAAGAATTCCGCTAAGAATGAAAATTCTTGATCTAAGAACGAATTTCTTTTAGCTTTAGCAAAGCAACTGCCAAAAGAAAAACTCCATATAAAAACAAAGTGAGAAAGTCGGCCAAGCCCGACTATATTTATACTCTGTACCTAGAGTACCTTAAGTTTCTCTCTCTCCCCCCTCTCTCCCTCTCTCTCTCTCTCTCTTTCTTTTTCTCTCTAAGATTGTCGTTGGTTGTGAGTGGGTGGGAGGGGGTGGCGGGGGTTAATTCACTTATTTGATCATAACTTGAGAACCGCTTATCCGATCTTTATTATTTCTTCGGCAAATATACATATTACTAATGACTAACTAACTCTATAAGGTACGAATCATCTATCTACATAACTGTGGGAGATATGACGTCTTTTCCAAATTGCGGGGGCGGGAGGGGACGTGGCAAAAATTGAAAATAAACTTGATCTGCCTGCAAGTATAAGAAGCATTTGTCCCATACATGTCAAACCTCTATCTCTTACCATCTCTGAGATTTGTTTGTTCATACGGACGGACAGACAGACGGACAGACCGACAGACGGACATGGCTATATTGACTCGGCTGTTGATGCTGATCAAGAATATATATACTTGGGGATACCCCTTTTTTTTTTTTTTTTTTAGTTTTGGTTAATTTTGTGAATTATTTTTATATGGATTTTTTTTTTGGTTTTGGCAGTTCCTTTGCTGAGCTTAAATCAACTTTGATTGCTCCCTGTTCTCACCTTCTTAACTCGATTTTAAGAACGCATGTTAATAAAATTCCAGACTTAATACTTACCGAATTGTACAGCTCCCTTTGGTGTGGTCCCAGATTGGCCCAATATTTGGTTGCCATCTCCATGCCCTCATCAATGCTACAATTGTGCATGATGCAAATTTCTCGCACACAATTGTAGAACTGCAAGGGATTTGCATCGTGCGGCTTAAATCTGCTTAAAGTCTTGATCAGGCGAACACGTTGCTTACGTCGCTCTTCCGGGCTGAGTTCCGGCCACACCTGATGGTGTCGTTGCGTTTTGCCTGTGCTTGTGGCGGGCATCCCTTTTTGGTATAACTCAAAATTTGCTTCACTTTGAATTTTTTTTGGTTATAAAAAAAGAAATGGTAAAAAATTATAATATCTAAAAGTATCTGGCTGCGACACACAAAATTGTGAATAAAATGTAAATTAGTATGGAAAAGTGAAAAACTTTGGCTACTGAGCCACAAAATTTGAGTTGATCTATATATATTTTCCCCCCCTACGCTGTAACACCACATGGGTTCCGTTCCTCCATACATACAGAAGCCGCCTGCTAAGCCCAAAGCTTTCGTTGTCGACGTCGTCGGCTGCACACTTGAGCGATCGTTGTTAACCTTGGACATGTGCGACGTTGACGCGGCTGGCTACCCGCTTTATTTTTTTTTTTTGTGATCCAACCAACAATAAGAATAGAACAAAAAAAAAAAAATAAAAAAAAAAATACTTCTAACAAGTTTTGCGCGTGCGCAGCCACTGCGAATGCAGCAAAGAGGAAGAGAATGGCAAAAATGAAATATGTATTGAGAGGTAGAGCAACAACAACAATAATCATAAAAATCGCTTGGCATAGGAGAGAAGGAGAAGTTGTAGGAGGGATGAACATGCATACATTCAATGCGAGACTTTGGCTTAAGTTGAGTTCCGTCATCGAAAGAAGAAAACAAAAAAAAAAAAAAAACCGAAACTGACATGAAATGAGATTCAATGTCACGCAAAAAGCAAAAAAAAAAGAAAGATGAGTAGTGGGACAAGTGGGTACAGTACACACACACACACACACACACACAAACAAAAGATTGATCCGGCAAATTGTTGTTGTAATAAAATACCCAACTAAAATGGCTGCCAAACAAACCAATGTGTGTGCCTTCACTATTTCGCTCTCGCTTGAGCCTAGAACTAAACTCACTCCATCTCACTCGCTAGCACGCGCTTGTGTGTGTGTGTGTGTGTGTGTGCTAGCAACCCTTACCGCTGCGTGACTGTCAGAACCCAATACTCCCTCCTACCACCCCTATTTTGTTGTTTTTGTTTTCCCTCCCTCACTTAACCACTGGCTCGACCATTAAATGCGTTCAAAATGTTTTAAGTATATACATACATACAAACATACATGCAAGTGTATGTGTATGTGTATGTGTGTATGCATTTTTTTTCTAGTTTTCTGAGGTAATATCCCAGCTACCCTACACCACGCCCACATTGGGCAATTACACTTTAAACAATTTGTGCGCTTACATTTTTTCAAACAACAAGAAAAACGAAAATCAATTGTCAAATAACAACAACCTTGAGAAAGGGAGGAAGCAAAAAGGACCTGGGGATAAGAACTTAACTGCTTGTTCTGAGGGATGTGCTAAGAGATGTTAGCAAAATCTTACTGACTGACTGATTATAATCAACCCACAGCCCAAACCTCTTATCCCAAAGATCTAAGATTAGACATTCTATATCAAAGTGACTAAAAATGCAGAGCAATATAAAACTAAATTTATACTAAACTAGAGCTTCCCAGCCAAGGCCCCTGGGAACAGAATATACCAATTCACACCGAATGCTGGTCGAAGTATTGCATCACTGCACTGTTTATATTGATCTTCTCTGGTTAAATTGATCTTTTAAAAATATAATATTTTTCACATCAGTTGGATGATTATATAACTTTCATATCAATTAGAGTTCGAAATTCAACCGACTTCAGGCTTATTTATAGGCTTTATTAGAAAAGTTTTTTTCTTTCTTTAGAAATTACTTTTACACATAAGGTCACCTTCACCAGCTAGTGGCGCCAGCTGTGAAGTAACTAGCCATGAAAAAGCAAATTCTCAAAAAACTTTGCCGTTCGGATTCGGCGTTAAACTGTAGGTCCCTTCTCTTGTGCGAACAAATTTAAAGCACACACGCCAAGAGCACACCTTTTTGTTCGTCATCGATTTGTGCTGGTGAACACGGCCATTAATTTTGTACAAAAGTATGTAACAGAGAGAAGGAATAATTTCCGACCCTATAAAGTATATATATTCTTGATCAGCATCTACAGCCGAGTCCGTCTGTCCGTCCATCCGTCCGTTCGTATGAACGCACAGATCTCTAAGATGGTAAGAGATAGAGGTTCGACATGTATGGGACATAAACTTCCTATACTTGCAGGCAGATCAAGCTTATTTTCAAGTCCGCTTCGTTTTCGGGTTCTAGCATAGATACTTAAGAAAGAAACCACAAGTCCACACGAAACGATCGAAAATGTTAGTCGTTTTTGCTGGCACTGCCAATTCTGGAGCTTCTTTACAACCACAAGTTAATCACACATTAAGCCAGAGCTAGCTCCATGGACTGGAGAATCGTACTCGCCGGGCGTATTAGTTGAATACGGACCACATAGGTAGCAATGGGAGCGGCGGGAGCAACGAAAACTACTACAGTAAGCCGAAGGAAACGCTACTATAATGGGCTATGGAGACTGCAAAGGCTTAGGGCGGAGGTTTGGACTTGGGTGGTGTGCACACATTGGGCAATTGGCATACCAACCATATCAACGGGTGATAAGAAACCAAAGAAAAAGATTCTCCGCCACAAGTGATGCAGCTGCCAGTATCGAAATGCTTTTTATTGGCCAGATTCCAAAAAAAGTTGCGAACACGTAAGCTCCTCTTGTTTGTCCACTCTTCCTCCAAAAATTGAAGTGTTCTCTCTAGTATTCTTTGCTTTAATTTTTTTCATTGTGTGCTCAATACTCAAAGGTACCTCTGACAATTATCAAACAAGTTTTATAATATCCAGACCCCCTTCGACAATTTATCAGCTGTTTTCGAGAAAACGAGTTGGCAAATTCTTAGGTTGCTCACTACCCGCTCTGAGAACTTTCAGTAGCGGATTAGACGGGCTCCTACAAAATTTCGATCATTTGAGTACCTAGCTTTAAATGCAAATCGAATTTTACTTAAAATTTCTAAGTAGATCATAGAATTAAGGAATATTTACTTTCTGTACATCTAGCAACTGTAGTGTAATAAATGCGTAATTTGGCGATTTCTCTCATTCCCACCATTTCATATCAATTTCATTCCGATTTGACCATATATCAAATTGATATTTTTACCATATCATTTTGACATTTTTTTATCATTCTTTTTGTATCATTCTAATAATTTTAAATATCAAAAAAGTATCAAATATAATATTTTTGTCAACAAGTTTATTTTAATCAGTGTGAAAATCAAAATGAATTTGATCTTTTTTTTTTTTTTACTCGCTCCCAACTCGTTACTGTTAAATGTGCAACACTTTGCAAGCTGACCGATCGGATGACTATAGCGTATAGCTGCCATAGGAGTGATCGGTCGAAAAATAGTTTTAGGAGACAAACTTTTTACTGCAAGGGTAGCGCTGACGTCCAGTTAAAATATGTCTCTCTCAACACTTGGGATCAGCAATCGGATTAATATATCGTGTCGTTACGTCGGCCGGGCTTTCCTTTTCTATTTGTATTTGTATTTTACACATTTTGTTTTATTTTTATTAGCTATGTTTTCGAAACTGTTATAAGATAAAATTAAGTCAGTCATTAAACAAAATTAATATAGCAGAGATGATGTGGTTGTTGCAGACTTGCTTTCGCCAACAAGAAAACTTTAGCTACACACAAAGAAATCGGTGGCTATATTTAACCGATATATGATATGGGTTGGAAATGCGCCAACCCACAAAGTTGGTAAAATTAACCAAATTGTAGAGTAACTTTCCTAAACTACGTAGGAACTTTTGCTATAGTAAATCTAACCGAAAATCTCGTTGAAAAATGCGCCAACCGACATAAATAAGTAATATTTACCGATGTTTACAGTAAGTACTTCTTTACTCCTTCACAGTAATTTTACCAACAATTGGTAATTTGACAGCTGTTACACAACTAAATAGTAGAATAGTAGGGGGATACTATTTTAGCTGTCACAAGTTGGCAATCTACTTGAGCTCATCCCAGAGCAGAAGGGGCAACCCCCTACTCCCCCACCAAATTTGGTTCTGAAACAATTGTTCGAATTAAACAAATATTTATTAAATTTGAAAAATTTTTACTTACTCTATCTACAAAAACTGTGGGAGATATGACGTTTCTTTCACAAATTGCTAGCGGGCGTCGGAGGGGGCGTGGCAAAATTGAAAATAAACTTGATCTGCTTCTAGTGGGGGATAAGAAAGCATTTGTCCCAATACATGTCGAACCTCTAGATCGCTTAGTCATCTCTGAGATCTGTTTGTTGATAGAAAAGAGAGCGGTAAGTTGACCGCCCACGAAAACGGGAAAAAAATTAATATGTTTTTTTTGTTGCTTTATAAAGGCTTATGACTCGCGTCGGAAGTATACGCGGCCGCTATTTTTTTGCGTGAAACAACTACAGGTACGTTTGCGAACCTGTTTAGGAAATAGGTTTAGTCTCTAAAACGTTCAATTGTTACTGAATATAACACCAAAGCCAGAAGAATACATATTCGATATAAAGTTAAAGTTAAGCTCAAGTTCTTAGCAACCATCGATATTTAATTGATCGTCAATCGATAACACAAAAGTGAGCATATGTCAAATTTAGATATTTTACTTGACCGAGGTTGGGGAAAAAGAGCGAGCTACAATATTAGTGTTGGTCAGGACGATCCCTTCGCTGATGACAATCAAATCAAAGTTCTGCGATTTAACGCAACTTGGAGAGATTGTCCAGAATCTTAAGTACGTTTTATGCGAGTTTTTGGGATTTTTTTAGCTATTTAAATTTAGAAATTTTTCAAAATATTTTCAAAAATTTTTTACAATCGACCATAAAATGTTTTCAGTGTAGTCTTTGGTGAGCCTCTTTTGACCTGGCTTTGCGTGTGGTGTGCCATTGTTATTGTTGTTGTTGTATAGACCCAACCTATATCAAATATTTGGACTATTTCTAGACACACACACACACATAGCCAAACATATCCATTTCTCAGCAGCAACTTACCTGCTTGCTAACCCTCCATCTCCTCCTCCTCCTCCTCCTCTGCCTTACTGTCGCCAGGGTTATGTCAAATTGTAGGCGTGTGCTGCGTTATTCAAGTAGGAAGTGGAGGAACTATAAACAGACCAAAACGGCCATTGCAATGAAGTTATACGTACCTAACTACGTACGTACATACGTATCCCTCCCCTGCCCCAGCGAATCGCTGAAGCGTGCGAGAGCGGAGAGTGTGAGAGGTTGAGGTTGAGGGTCCCTCGTGTGAAAATATGTTTTCTTTCATTTTACACTATTTGCATTTGCGCAAAAAGTGCAAAAGTTGACACACGCAAAACTCGGCAGCTTATTAGTGTCAGTGTGTGTGTGTGTGTGTGTGTGTGTGTGTGGACGCCATTTTGCTGCCCAGCTTACCCATTTTCCCATTGCACTTAATGAAATTCTTTTTAACGTATTTTCTTCTTTTTTTTTGTTGCAGGTGAGTTGCATTTCGCGTCGCTCTCTTTATTTATTAATGGATTTTTCATTTGCCCCACCCCCGTGTGGCACTCTGGAGACGACGAGCACACGGGTTGACGTCAGTCCAAAAAAAAAAAAAAACCGAACAGAACCACAGAATGAAAAGAAGAATTACATTTTTATACAACAAAAAAAAAAATAAAAGGGTAAATCAATGAAAATTTCATTTCATTTGACTGATGATTGAAGCTAATGAAGGACATTACGTACTCTATATAAAGCTTATAACGAATTCAATCAGAAAAGTAAGTCAACTGAGAAAGACCTTTTGGACATTTTCATTATAAGTAAGTAACAGAAATGACCAAAATGTCAAACAACAAACGTGCGGAGAATGATTTTAAAAGAAGAATTTACTGTATGGAAAGATATGAGCATTGAAGTAAGAGTTGTTATTTTTAAAGATTATTTTACTTATTTTTTCGAAAGCTTTATTTGTAATTAAAACACAGTTTGTTAATTTCTTCTATATATTTCGAGATCTGTCGGGATCAGAGCTATATAACAATAACAAATTTGTTATTGGTATGCAGCCCTGATGACGAATACCGACAGCATCTCGAAATATATTGTACAAATAAAGCTCTTAAAATACATAAGTGACCTTCAGCCAGCTAACAACTATTTCATAAATAACTAAGAATAGTTTGCAAAAACCCAACAACTTTCACTTTTTATTCAAATTTGAAAGCTTAGAACTTAGCTTAACTTAAATCATTAGTATTTTTTCCAGTAAACTTTCATTAACACTGGCTCTTTGCCTGGATAACAAAAATGTATGACTAGAAAATGAGCGCAGTAACAGCTAATACAGCAAATGAAACATTCTTTGAACATTAAAGCAGTAGAATTGCGATGAAAACCTGTGAATGAAGTCTTTCGACGAGTATTTTTCCTACACAGAGGGAAAAAACCCAGAACATTGGACTCAAAATGAGCACAAACGTTACCAATAACAGTGCATGAACGGATTTTTTCATTTGTAGTACAATTTTCTCACCTCAAGAACAGTTTTTTGAGAATGCAAAAACTCAAATTGAGTTGATATTGTTCTATTCTTAAGAACTTGATTTGAGTCGATATTGTTTCGTTTTCAAGAACATTTCAAACTCAATTGGGTTAAAACTTTGATTGATTTTGGACCTGGTGTGAGCGGTGGGAGGTTCCTCACATTTGGGAGGAATAGGAAGGCAAAAGGCTCCTGGATATACTCTGCTGCCTCTCCCTCCCATCCTTATATTCCGTAAGATCAGAGATATTGCTTGCAAACAATCCCGCCTACTCACCTAACTTGTTTGTTCAGAAAAACACAGAAAATTTTTTTCTGGCTTGACTGGGAATTGAACCCGTTTACCTTATGCACTTTTTGTATGGAATGACGCGCCCACACATTCAGCCGTTGCACACTTTTGCAGATTCACATTTAAAAGGCTACTTTTGATTGACAAGAATGTGACAAGAGACTCGCTGTCTCTCTCTTGTATCTCTCTCTGCCAAAAACCGGTTTTGGGCTTGTAAACTGTGGAGTAATACCATAGCCGCACCTTTTTTTTTCAGTGTACGCTTAGAAAGATTAGAGGTAGAAAAACTTTGCGATTACCGTTTGAAAGAGCATTAAAAATGAGAGAAAATAAATGACAAACATCAACACTCTCAGTGCAAAAATTAACCGTTATGTTTCATTTTCGTTTTGTGAGAGGTGCACTACCATAGCCGCACAATTTTATTTCTTATTCTGTGTTTTGCTGGTGGCGAACTTTTTTGGCATACACTTGGTTGAGTAACTATTTGTAATAAATTTGTAAATATGCCAAGTGGGCCAGTGCTGTCAGATGTCGAGAAATGACAATTTCTGGCGCTTAAAAGTGAGAATTGCTCGACAAAGTTGTGCGAAATTTTTGTAAAACCTGAATTAAATATGGAAAAAAAAGAACACGGAGGACGTCAGCCGAAGACAAATCAGTGTGACCAGCGCAGATTAGTGAGTGCTGAAAGCAATTTTTAAAAGACCGCTAATGCGTTTGCGGCTGAATGTGGCCTAAAAGTACCTCGCTGGGCCGCTGCACGGTCTTTAAAGAAATCTTAAAACATAGTGCTACGAATAATGAAGGTGGCAGCAAGGTTACTGGATGGCCATAAAGAAGCCCGGATGAAATTCGCCAGAGATAACTGGGAAATAAAAAGTTTTCATAGAGCAATGCAAATATTAATTTATTTTTCTAGATCATTTTCTGGGATGGGAAACAGTTTAGTTTGGATGGTCCTGATGGGTTTACGCACTATTGGAGGGATTTGAGGAAGAAGCCCCTGTAATTTTCTATGAGAAGTTTTGGAGGAGGATCATTAATGGTTTGGGCTGCGTTCTGCGAGTGTGGATGATTGGAGCTAACATTTCCAACTCCACTCATATCAACTCAAGGGAGTACGAGGACATTTTGCAAATGAATTTATTGCCTTTACTTTGCGGTCAAAAGCGTCAAAACGGACAACGCATAAATGCACGACTTGAATGCAATAATGTTAGGTTTGGAGTGGAGGGACATGAATCCGATAGAAAACCTGTGAGCGTTGCTGGTCCAAAGGATTTATGCTCAAGGTCTTAAGAGCAATAGTACTAAGGACCTCAAATTGGCAATAATTAAGGCATGGGAAGAACTGTCACTTAATGATTTAAAAAGACTCGTAGATAGTATGCCGAATAGGATCTATGAGTTAATTAGTGTTAAGGAAGGTTACACTCATTATTACAGTGAATAAAAATATATTAATTAGTTAACATTTTTCTATAGTTTATTTAATTTAGTGATGCACCTCGCACAAATAGAAAATGAAACATAACGTTTTATTTTTCACTGAGATCTTTGTCATTTATTTACGCTCATTTTTAACGCTCTTTCAGTTTAGAAGGATCTCTCCGACCACATAAAGTATATTTATTCTTGATCAGCATGACGAGCAGAATTGATATGTCTGTCTGTCGTTTCGTCTGTCAGTCTGTTGCTATGCTATCTCCTCTGTCACTTTTTTTCCAGTCCCAGTTCTTCCAGCTCCAATCACAGATCCAGTTCATCTAACTAGTTCACAAATCACTAACAATTATCGATGCTCGTTACTACCGCCATTTTATGTATCTTACATCTCTAACTCACCCACACACACTTATCTCTCCTCCATTGTGTGACACTCATTCTTACCGGCAACACTCCGTCTCCAATAAACCAAACTTAAACGTAGTCTGTGTTTTAAACTAAATAGTTAACGTGGCGTAGCCACATGGTCAAAGTAGTGGCGACATGGATGAGTTTGGGAAGAATCTCAGCTAAGAATGTTTGAAGAAAATGATTGAAAACCTGAATTTATACAAATTATACATATAAGCTGCAAGGGTATATAGACTTCGGTCGAGCTGAAGTTAGCTTACCTCTGTTTTCAATCAATTCAGTTCTCTTTAAACGGCCATTTTAAAAATTTTTTACTTATATTTTGAACGCTTACAAAATTTATATGGGTTTTTACCGACCTGTTTTTTGTTTGTCAAAGTTTTTGCATTTGGCTGGCTCGAGGTCAGTGAAGAGTTACAATTCAATGTAATCAACACAAATGAACAGAGATTAATTACAACATTTTGGAATAGCAAAAGGTATGTCTGTACAACGATCGCTGTGATCGATAACCACATCTTCTCGTCAACGGACTTTTGTATTGCATGTTCACATTTCAAACAACCACGCAGTGTCTCATATGAGACTAAGAGTGGGCGAATAACGCATTGAAATTTTATTAAACTAATAAAATGAAATATTAAAGTGTGACCATCTCTCTCAGAGTCCAAGCAGAAGTCACTGTAATGGTACTGAAACCCATACATGCAGATCTTTACGCATTCACAGAGAACCTAAGTGAAAAACGTTTCTACTGCAGCTGTTTTCGTTTCGAACCTCTTGCATTGGGCGTCATCTTGCAAAGCGCAAAATCAACCACAGCGGCATTGTGGTGTGGTATAAGTCCTGTCTAAAGAGTTATATTTGTTATATTGTTATATTGTCAATATAGAACTAACTGCTCCATATTGAAGTCCATTATTTGTCTTCAACACGTTGTCTGGAAGAGAGTCTTCTCCATAGCATTTTCTTTTAACTAAGTACGGAAGTGTTTTTGCATTAAAATCAAACCCTTCAATGTGACACAAATGAGCATGACTTTTCAAACAAACATTCTTTGTCATTAAAAATGTTTTCTAAGTATCAAATTAATACCCAAAATATCCATATGATATTCTCTAGGCTTATATTGATACCATTTTGTTTGTTTGTAACAAAATCAATCAAGCAATAGCTACCAAGCGAAGTTAAAGAAGCTCCACTTTGTCCCTTTGGGCGGTTCAATTCAAAAATCTTTATTTGCAGCAACTGCGCCCAGTCACGACATTTGGTAGTTGTAGTTTTGCATCTGGAGCAAAAATTGTCTGCGTGTGCTTCGACTTGTAATTAGATTGTTGACCTGACAGGCCTGGCTTTCCAAAAAGCCCAAACCCCCATCACACACACACACACACAGCAAGCGAGAAATTTGCTGCCTCATGTCTCTCTCTGCCGACGACTTTCTTGTTTCCATTTTTCATTTTTTTTTTGCCCATTTCGTGTGGGTTAAAAAGTTGCGTATGGCAAAAGTCAACAAACAAAATGACAGCGAAAAACAAAAATACATATTTTGCTTTGACATGTTGGCCAAAGCAGGGGGAAGGAGTACTAAATTTTCTGTTGTGTCAGCAGCTGAAGATGTTGCTCAAAAAGTAAACACACAACACACAACAAAGTAGCAGCAATAAGATGACATTTTGTGGTCGAGAGAGGCAAAAAGAAAAATCGTGAAAATTCGATTCAGTTTGAAATTAAGACTAATATCTGAAAGAGGAAAGGAACGTGACAAGAGTTCAAGCGGCAAGTGTGTGGTGCATCTGCAACAACATTGCGCAGGCGCAGCAGCGCACCTACACTTTTGATTTGAAAGCTACTTGGCAACCTCCTACTACCATTTTTTTGTTGCTTTTTTTGAACAGAAACTGTACGAATTTCAGATGCAGTTTGCTAGAGATGAAAATATATTAAAATTAGAGCATTTCCACTTCGTTTAACTATTCGGTGATCGGAATTCTAGTTTCCACTTTTTTGCTGCTGCACACTGCAGGCACTCTTTGAGTTGCCTGCACACGCAGAGCACGCATTTTCAGCGTGAAATGCAATTTCTGCGCCAGAAGAATTTCAATTGTGTTGGTGTTGGACTCCTTCGTATGTGTGTGTGTGTGTGTGTATAATTTGGTTTCAAAACTCCCGCAACCAAATGGCAGTCAGTCAGTCCGTCAGTCCGTCAGTCAACGCACGACGCTCACGCAAATCACGCAACTCGAATTGTCTTCGTTTTGCTGCAGTTCCTCTTCTTCTCTTGCCAATTTCATTTGCCGCCGCATTCCTTTGTGCTGAAGCTGAAGCTGGAGCTGGAGCTGAAGCTGCAGATGAGGCTGAAGTTGAGGCTGCCTTCTTTTTTAATGTTAGTTGAACTTGGAGGCCACAGCAAATTGCAGTGCGCACAATTTGCAGACATCAAAATCTATTGTTGTTGTTGCTGTTGCCGTTGCCGTTGCTGTTGCTGTGGTTGCTATTTTCCTTTGGATCGTTGGTCTTCTTCGACTCACTTTTGAGTGAGGGCGCGCGAAAGCAAAGTTAGTTTTCCTCTTCAATTAATTTAATTCAAGGTGATCGAAAAGGAATTAAAGTAGAGCATGAAGAAGACATTTCGCATAATTTGAAACATATTTTGTTTTATTCGCTTTGAGGTTCAAGTCACACAATTCAATACAAAAACCCAGCCAGAACATCAGTGATTTCAGTAGCTTCAACTCGCGTCGTCGCTCGCATTTTTCAGTCAAATCAAGCTAATGTTGAGAGCGAAAAATTTTAAATTTGAAAATTGAAAGCACTATGTGAGGGTTTTGGAGATAGTTATCAACGAATTTCAGAAAATAGAGTTTTTGCAAAAAAATCGTATGGCGTCACTCTTTGGTGCGCGGGTATGTTGTGTGACTTTTTCATAGGGGAAAGCATTAAAAGCCGTACTGTGGGACTGCCTCACCCTTTAAAATCACCCCTAATCTCCGTTTCCCTCTCGCGGTACCACCGCTGAGTATTACTTCAAGAGGGGTAGCTGGCATGAAAGCCTCAGCTAGATTCCTATCTAGGATTTGATATCAATCTGCGCTGTCTTTCAACACGACGCAAGGACTTGACTACTAATCTCTAAGTAGAATTCCCATCAAGTCGTTGACTATGAATGGTCTTCCAATCCCTACACTTGGCCCTTCCCGTTCAGCAGCAAATCGCGGATAGACAAAATAGACTTGTTCAGCGTCTTCTAGGAGCCCTACACAGTGTGTGCAGTAAGGATGCGTCTCATGCTTAAACCTAAGCAAGTAGGACTTAAAACATTCATGTCCCGTCAGTGCTTGCGTCATGTAAAAGTCGGTATTATCCCTCTTGTCCATTGTCTTGACTCCCACAGCGCAAAAGTCTCTTCTCGGTGGCCAAGAGGAGTGTTTCTTTTGCAGGCTTCTCTTGCAAGTAAGTCTAACGGGGTCATGCCTGCTAGGACCTCGAAAATGGTGCGCACCTTCCGTCTTGTGGGCTGCCAAACTCAGTCCGTTATCTCCGAGCCATGAGATAACCTCACGGATGGCCACATTTGTGCCGGCTTCGACTTCTTTTGCCACAGTGTTTTTTGGCCTTTTTTTTTGGCATAAACCCCAAAAAATTTTTTTTTTCAGATTTAAAATATTAACTGGTTTTTAAAATTTCCACACTCATATTAGCTTAAAGAAAATATATTCTTATGCACACTGTTTTTGACGGGCGCCAGTGGTTTTTTGCCCTTTTTTTTTGGCATAAACTCTAGTTTTTAAGTTATTGACCCCAAATGTGGTTTATAATCATATTTTGCGCCCCAAGGACGCCTTCCGAAAATTTTACTCAATTTAGACCATTATTTGATATAGCTGCCATACAACCGATCTGGCCGATTTGCTTTAACTTTGTTGTTTTTTACGCTATTGAACTGAAATTCGGTTTGTACTCGTATTTTAAGCTCTTAATACGATTTACAAAATCTTGTTTGGTTTGGACCACTATTTGATATAGCTGTCATATCACCGATCTGGCCGATATGCACCAACTTCGATGGTTTCCAATCATATTGAACTGAAATTCGGTTTGAGCGCGTATTTATAAGCTTCTTTAGCGACTTATCAAATAAGGTTCGATCCGGCATACTATTTCATACAGCTGCCATATTGATGATCTGTCCGATTTGCTCCAAATTTGTTTTATTTTACGCTATTACTTTTATTTTTAGCTCTAAATACGACTTAAAAAACTTTTTTGAGTTTGACTCTACCAAACAAAAAATTTTTTATCTCTTACTCTCAAGTAATATGTTCAACTTAAGCAGAATTAAGCTGCAATAAAGCCGATTTTCTCGAAAAGTCGCACGTTGTAGCAAGATGTGTTAGTTACCATAATCTACTAATTTTCGTTAATAACTTTGCATTTAAAACTCTGTGCCACGCTGTGCCATGTACTACTTCTATTCCACGAAACACTGTTATTTACCCCTGTTGGGGTCAACCTAAAATTACACACAAACAACACACGGCACAATTGGGCAAAAGCACAGAACAATGACAAACTAGTTATCAAATCTTAATTCAACATGCCTAAACTAACAGTTTGCATTTTTAAATTTTTTATTTTGCTTCTTACTTTTTTGAACAGACGCACTCAAAGATGTCTAATATTTGCTGCCAATTTCACAAAAAACACGTGGCACACAAACAGCTGATCGGCCCCTTCAAACGCCCGGGACAAGGCCTTGGCAGTTGCGTCTATAGTGCTCAGCACACACATCGCTTTGGTCGGGGATGGATAATGAACATTTAGTTCGGCTTCACTATATTTACTTACTGGAAGAAGAAAAATATTTTATAATTTTGAGTACCGGTACCCGGCGTACTTTGCTACGACCCCTTTAAATTTTGAAACACAAAACGAAAAAGTGACAATTTAAGCTTCATAATAATCTAAGCTCATAAAAACTTTTTTAAAACTTCACGATTTTTTGGTCGGTTTGATCAAAAACCTTCTATTTACCCGTCTTCATGTCAATCTAACTTCAAATAAAAAATATTTCAAATGTTAAAATTTTCTTAAAATCGATTGACCGAATAATCGTAAAATTTTCTTGGTCAATCTTTTGATAAACCCAAGAACACCCATAGCTTTGTGGGAGACAGAAATATTAAAGCTTAACTCGTCCACGTCGTCAACCTCGGTAATGCGTTCGAGAGGTTTGTTATCAATCGTATAGTCGAAATAATACAGATGGATCCGAGAAAAAGTCATACACTTACACTTTTCAGCGTTTAGTGGGAGGCAATTAATCGGGTCGTTATAAGGCAAGTGTCTGCTTTAGGTCATCGGCATACATCAAGTAATGTGCTTGAAGCAAGTCATGAGGGATGTCGCTAATGAAAAGATTGAAAAGTAAAGGTTCCAGATGACTACCCAGAGGAACTCAGAGAGTACGGTGATGGATTCTGAAAGGTCTGTCAAATAAGCCTTTATCCAGTTAAGAAGGTTCGGAGGAGTCCAAGCAAATACCGATTTGTGAAGGGAATAGAATCTGATTGACAGAGTCGAAAGCCTTGATAAAATCTGTATAAATTACATCAGTTTGCAGTTAATTAATCAAATTCGAATTCACAATAGAAGTAAACTCAAGCAAGTTTTTAGAAACCGAACGCTTTTTCATAAAGCCGTGCTGAGATGGTGAAATAATTGAGCTAGGAGTGAGAGATAAGTATTTCAAAAAGTTTAGGAATGTCGGATAGTTTGGAGATACACCTGTTATACTCCTTTTATGAAAACGAATGAAAAAGATTCCTTCCATTCGTTGGGGAACTCAGCTTGTTGAAGAGATAAGCTAAACAGCTTTAAAAGCTGTAGGCATTAAGAATTAGCACACTGCTTGGTATTTTATCAGTCCTGGGAATATATATGCTTCACTGTTGCATTTCCAGCTTGATTTATGTACTGCCTCTTTGCTCTTCTCTCCTCTGGTTGTTGCCAATTTTTATCAGATTTCACCATGAATTTGACCAGTTCCTTAGGGGCAGGGATTCTTGGACAGTGGTACTGTGCGTGCTATCGCCCGGACGGTATATGATGGACGGCTTGGTTGAGATGGTCACTTGCCCCACTTGAATAGCTTATTATAAGCACTGCTTCAATCTTATGGCCTGCTAGCTCTAAGCCAGCACTTTCAAGCCAGTTACCAAGGGTAATAATAGAGGCGTTTGACACCGCCTCTAACTCTTCGATACTTTTGGCCACCGCCTCCAGTGTCAGATCCTTTGAAAATCCTGCATCTTTGCTGGAAATGGAGTCTTGGGTCCTCGTCATACATTGCGTTCCTACGGAGTGGTCCCAGGACAGAACCCTATGAAACACCTGCTGTAATGTTGTAGCGCTTTGGCCCATCATCCGTATCATACACTAGCACTCTATCTGAGGGATAGGTCGAGATTATCTTCATCACTTTTGGGATTAGAATCAAACTCTGCATCTTCCACCGACTTGGGAAAACTCCTTCCCGTAGACATCGGGTAAAAATCTCTGACAATGCTTCTAGCTTTGTAGCCATAGCGAGTTTAATTGCTCTGTTCGGTATACCGTCTGGTCCTGGGTTCTTTTTGTCCCCTATACGTCCAGTGGCTACAGCAAATCTCCTCAATGGACACTGGGGGTATCTTGTCTTGATCGATTCATGTGTCGAATGTTGAGGAGAAAGGGTTTCTACGATCCTTCGCAGTGTAACAGTGTGTGTTTGTGTTTCAGAGTCGGTCCACTCGACTGCAACGCTCTTACTTGTTTTGTTTATCTTTTTGATATTTCATATTTTAAATCCTAAAATCAAACTGAAACTAAGAGATTCGTCTATAGTTTGCAGCCTCAGGTGATGCTCTCTCCATTTTAAATCTTATGGGAAAACTATTCTAAAATATAATGCAAGTTTTGTTACCAGAATATAAAAAACGTTTTAACTGATATTTGAGCAACAGTCACAAATCGATGACAAAAATCAATGGATCTAGTTCGATTGTTAAGTTGAACGAATGTGAAGTGCAATGATGATTGCTAATTTGTGGTGATTTTTACTAACACAAGATGTTTGATGTTTGTTGCATGCTGGTGAACAAGGTCAATCTAAAATCCTGACTGAAAATCTTTTTTTTTTTTTAAAGAAATGAAATTGAATTAGAAATCTTAAAATCAACTTTTATTGTCTCACAACTTATCAACCCTTTTACAGGTTTGTGTGAAACTTCAGCTAGAAAAATCTAAGGCCATGTGAACGGCGAAAGAACAATGTATTTCGGACAAATGCTTAAGTTGCTATAACTTGCTAGCTTATGCATAGATGTATTTTGCGAGAAGAAATTGATTTTGGGATCAAAGTGCATTGTTAAGAAATAAAGTCAGTGTTGTAGGGCAACAGTTTTACCATCAGCACCAGGTTTTTTGATACTTAAATCGTTGAGACAATTTTTTGGTAAGTAAAAAAAGAGAAAATAGCGTCTAGCTTAAGAACATATTAACAACGTTAATCAATACCTAAATTGAAATCAATCAGTTATATATTCTCCTTTCACGTAAAATTTAGTTCTAGCATTTCATTTTTTGCCACTTGACTTAAGCTTTATTTCCTTCACAAAGTTGAAATATTTAGAGTTTAGCTATGATTTGGCAATGACAATGGCCTTGTTCACCAGCATACATCAAACATAATCTATCAAAAAGAGTTAACTGGTTGATGAAATTTTAAGGTACAAATGGTATGCTTCATAGCTAATGCTTTGATTTCAATCAAAATCACAAAAATTAGCAATCATAAACAATCGAACTAAATCCATCGATTTTTTCGTCATCGATTTGTGCTGGTGAATACGGCCAATGCTTCGATACAGCTCTATCAAATTATTTGTATCCGGTCAATATATTATTTTAAGCTCTAAAACAACTGACTAAAATTATTCTTTGAAACGAACCGTTTCTCAAGCTGTGGGGGTGCGGTTCGGGTCCAGGTTCGATTTAGAGGATGGACCCAAAAACTTGAGCCGATCCGGTTCTCAGAGGTTCGTTTCAAGATTGCTTTGCAATCTACGGGGACTTGATTCCACGACCTCCACGCTCTGCCTTGTCCACTCGACCAAGGCCCTTGTAGCTTGCTGAGTGACAAAATGCAAACTGCTTACATGCTTAAGTATGATTTTGACGCCAGGTCTTGCTTATGGCTGATAACCGAGTGGGCTAAGGTGCCGTCGTCCAGATGCTTAGTGTTCGAGGTTTCGCCTTCAAGTCCACAGCTTAGAATCAGTTCATTGTGGTGATAGAACTAACTGAGAACTAACAAAACACAGGTCCTTGAAATAGCAGTAGAAACAAGCTGTTCTCTTCAGAGGTCACCACAATCATTAAAATATATAAACTTCTGCTCAGCTCCGCACCTCTTCCTCTACACATACTTTTATTTGGTATTTATCTTGGCAACTTCCTGCTTAAAGTGCAAAGCCAAACCCATTGACCTTAACAATTCGCTCATTAAAGTCTTTGCTATTATAGCTTTGGCCCACCGTTGCTGGCCATCCTTGTCTAGTTTTGACTCTTTTTGTTTTTGTTTTTGCGAGTTGCAATTAAAATAATTGCAATAATTATGGTCACCGGGGGTTGGGAAGCGCGGAGGGGTTTGTCGCGCACATTACTTTATTATTTATTTTATAGGTTCTGGCATTTGGCTGACATGCGAGAGAGCATTGCAAGGGTATTACGTGGAATTGCCTTGGAAGTGGCTCTTGATATAAAAAAAAAAAAAATATACAAATTTATATAAAACGGGGCTGGGTCACATAATTAGTGCAAGCAAATTAACATAAGTGAGCTGGGAAAATGCAGCTGGAACGTGCCGCGCGCTTGGTCCGAGCACAGGGAGCAAATGCACACACATACGCGTGCAGTTGGGTCTTTGATTCGTGGTGGAGCGGTTGCCAAATTAACATGTTGCCCGGGTGCCTTATCTTTATCGACATATTTTTTTTTTCGGGTATGTGGACTTTGTGTGGAAGTTGGTTTGGAAATAATGAACAGAGACCATTTACACGGTTTACTATTTACAATGTGACCATCGATATACTTACATCTGGGTGTAATTTCTCAGCTTGTTGTTTTTGGTTCCATTTCTTAGTGTAAACTTAACTTCGACTTGTTTTGCATTTCAAGAAAGGGGTTTTCTTCGTGGTCAAGAAACCTGTGTGTCTGTGTGTGTGTGGTTAAGACTTGGCCCTAACAACTGGTCAAACCACAAAAAAAAGACAGCTTAACCCATCCTACAGACCTTCCCAAAAATAATCATAAAAAAGTGCCAACTGCTGTTGGGCTACTCTGTTTTCGTTTCGTTTCTTTTTTTTATGCTGGTGGTCCTGCCACTTGCCCCTTTTGTTCTCGACAACTCCTTTTTGGACCACAATCAATGCTCAGTGTGTGTGTGTGTGTGTGTGTATTTGCCAGCTGCCCATTGTCCATGTTTTTGCTGCCGCGGCTCCTGCTATTGTTGTTGTGTGTGGTCAGTTTTGAGTTGGAGTCCCCGAAGTTGATTACTTAATTCTATTGATGACGTTTTGACTGATTGCCTTATGAGCTTTCACTTTTTTGTGAGCCACATTCAGTTATTAACTGGCCAAAAGCTTTCATGCGGCTGCTGCGGCGGCGTCTGTTGTTATGAATTATTCATGCAACCAACGGGCAGGCGCACACTCCGTTGCCTGCAACATGTTTCTGTTTTTCTTTTCTTACTTTTTACTTTGCCTTAGCCTTGCTTTGGGACTTCATCAACTTCTGGTTGGTCTGGGTCTTTGTTGGGTATATCTTTAGTCTTGTTAAACGTTTCAATTGACATTGCCTGATTACACCAGACATCAGGGTTGAGTAGCGGCAGCAGCAGCAGCAGCTAGGAGGAGGGATGTAAGAATGTAACTGAGAATTTGGTTTGATTCTAATTGTGAGAAAGTACTTACTTTATACACTACAAATTGCCACCCTCTTCCATATCTGTTGGTCCTTCGAGCCGGATTCTTAACTTTAGCTAGGTGCTGTAAAAACGAAGTTTCTAATATCCTACCAATGCAGTGCTGCCACTTTAGCAATATAGTTGCTAGATCTAGCAACTTTTAAAAAATTTGCAACTTTTTATTTAAAAATGCTTACAATAACTAGCATTTTTTATTTTTCTTTAGCAATTTTAGCAACTTTAGTACAAAACGATAAATTTGTTACTATTCTTCAGCATTTTTGCCTTTTTTACCTTTTTGCAATTGACGTCACAAATTACGGTTAATAGTGGTTTACATGGATTTCAGAACTTTTAGTGCTTGATAGAGTTTGCTCACTATATCGATGTGTTTTGTGATTGGGTTAAGATGCCAAAAGTTTATAAGCAAAATTTTTGTGATGCCTGGCCGCAAGATGAGGAGTTCTAAAAATGATAGCAGGGATTCCACTAATCCAACGAGAGCATATTGTGCGTAGTTCGAAAGTCAACAAAAACGGAGAAGCAGGAAGCTGCACAATGCCTACACAAAGTGCCTAGTCTTACATAAAAAGACCTTAAACACAGAAAATTTTGCAAAAATAGAAATAGATGGAGCAGCTATACTGTATGTTAATAAGGCTGAGAACCTAGGAATAACCTTAAACAAAACTCTATCCTGGCAGGATCATATAAACAAAGCAGTTGGGAAGACTTACGCACTGCTTAGGCAACTATCGCTAACCCAAAATTGTTTACCAATTAACATTCGACACCTGATTGCGAAGTCCTTCGTGATTCCTGTACTTCTTTATGGTATAGAAATTTTTGGTAAATGTGATGCTGGTAGCCAACACAAATTAAATTTAACCTATAATAGCATTGCATGATATATTTATGGGCTAAAAAGAAGGGATCACGTCGCAAGCTCTGCATTTAAAATATATGACCTCAGCCTAGACGGCCATAGACAAAAACCAGACTACTTGTTTAACATGAAAAGCATTACCTTATCCAGAAGAACCTTCAATCTAGTCTGCGTGAGAAACAGTCTGGCAAACAATTTTTCCTAAACGCTCTTCGCCTTTGGAATCAATTGCCACACAGCCTTAAAACTATCAGTAGCGCACACACATTTAGAAAAGATCTTAAAACACATCTTCAGAGAGCCGTTTAAACCCTAGAAAACAAAACTAATAGATAAACAATTAGGCAAAACAAATAAATTTAGTACTAAACGTAATAACAATCCAAAATATATTTCAAAAGATGGTTTGATATTTCAAAAGTTTACTATTTAATATTTAAATTTTTAATTGTAAATCTTAGTTAAGATTAATGATCAATAATTTGTGTGACTAGTGCAGTAAGATAAGTTACTAATTGTTAATTGCCAAACACACGTCGATTGCGACCAAAGAAAATCTAACATGGAAGCACACTTTGTCGTCTTCATTTCACAGCTGTTTGCAGTCATTTGGGCTCTCTGAGTAATTTTTGTGAGTATATCCGTCTCCCTCTAACCAACTTGCTTTCCTATGTCGACAAAAACTTTGACTAATATTTTGAGTTGTCACAATGAATGTTTTCTTTGTCAGGATGGAGTTAACAACACTCAATAAAGAGAGGATTTTACAGCCATGCTCCCATTTTCGCTTTCGCAAAAATTTTACGATTTCGTCGCTAAATCGCAAAAGTAGTTGCTCCGAAATTCGCAAATCGCAAAATTTGGCCGATATAAAACCGGCGACGTATGAGTCCGTGAATTGAAAAGTAAATGGGAAATGTCGCTGGAGATAAGAGTTGCCTTACTATGAACCTATTTTTGTAATATTCTGTGACTATTTTAGATTGTTTTTGTTTACTCTCTTATACAATTTGAATTAAATTCATGTCTTAAACAATTTTTTTCCTAACCCGCCCAAAATTACACAAGCAGCAAAATACCTTTTGAAAACAATAAATTGCGATTTGGCTGGGGCGATAACCGATAAGTTTGTCGAGACAGCTGCTTTTGCCACGTGAAGTGCTGCAGAACGAATTGGGAGTGAAACAGAATCGATAACAAAAAGTTGCGAATTTGGGAGCACTTAAAATTGAATTCGTACGAATATGTTAAAATCGCAAATCGTAAAAGTAAGTGAAAGCCGGAGCACAGCTGTTAAAGTGTGCTTCTATGTTAGATTTTCTTTGTTGCGACAAGTGATCATTTTGTCAAAGTTGTGTGTGGAGTTGTTTTTAGCTTTACTTACTATTAAAAATGTACTTGCAATGCATTTCACGGATGACTTACGCACCGACATTAGACTCGCTGCTTTGAGTCTTTTGATGGACGAGTCCATTAATATTAGTGTGAAAACGAAAAATTGCCCAAAATTAGCCTAAGCAATCCTGCTTAGTCTTTGATATAGACTTTAAATGTGTTTAATGGTCCCGTTCGATGGAATAGAAATGCACATATATATGTTGAAAATGAAAATTTTAATGTTTTAGCAATTTTTTTTGGCAATTTTCTTACAAGTTTTATCAATTTTTAGCACCTTTTTTTCCAAATCAACAATTTTTGCATCGGAGACTCTGGCAGCACTGTACCAATGGCTTAATGTATTTGAATTAGCCTTCTTTGAAAACCACTTTCCTACATGGCATTTGGTCCTTCGAGTCGGATCCCTAACTTCAGCTAGGTACGGAGAAAATTACTTTTTCCATATGCTTTCAACTGCTTATTCGATTTAAGTAAGCTTACTTTAAAAAGAACTCTCCAAATAGCATTTGGTCCTTCGAGTCGGATCCCTAACTTTAGCTAGGTACGGAGAAAATAACTTTTCCTATATGCTTTCAACCGCTAAATGGATTTGAATAAGCTTACCTTAACAAAGAACTCTCCAAATAGCATTTGGTCCTTCGAGCCGGATCCTTAAATTCACCTAAATACTGAGAAAATCTTACACTCAATTTAATAGCTTTGTAATGTCTTGGCCACAATTTAGTCCTCAATACTTTGAAATCTTTTGCGTACCAGCTTATTCTTAACTCTAAGTACTCCGAGTATTGCAAATTGCACGTTTTAGCTTAGTTTAAATGTTTGTTACTTTGAAAAGGCAAACACTAGTTAAAATTTGGACCTTCGAGCCGGATTCTAAGCTTTGCCTTAATACTGAGAAAATGGCATTTCTTTTATACCAACCGGAAAGGAACCGCCTACAAAAAAAAGTTGTCATCACATCGACACAATTTAGACATCAATTTGAAACTATTGAGTATCAAATTTTTCTTTATTCATCAGAATAACAAATTCATATGTTTATTTAACATGAAATTTCGAGGATCTCCAAAGTGAAACTGACGTGTATCAGGTTGACACTTTATTGTATCAATTTTTAAGTATCAATTTGACACTAGGTCT
This sequence comes from Lordiphosa stackelbergi, assembly GCA_018904235.1. Taxonomy (NCBI): domain Eukaryota; kingdom Metazoa; phylum Arthropoda; class Insecta; order Diptera; family Drosophilidae; genus Lordiphosa; species Lordiphosa stackelbergi. The sequence continues at coordinate 23,568 of JAEIFU010002335.1, forward strand.
TATTAATTTAATAATTCAACTATCAAACTTTTTGTTTCATTTTGATACTAGCTTTTATTAATTTAATATTTTTTTCTTATCTTTGTACTATAAATTCAGTTCATTATAATCTGCCATTAAAATTAAAACAAAACATTTTATAAAAAAATTTTTTTATTTTAAACTCTATCAAAATGTAATTTATTTACACTATTAAATTGAATTCGTCAAGTGTGGACACCCCTCTAAGTGGAAACATTTGTCTCTCCTCGTGTCCATGCGAATGTTGCTTAACCAGAAGTCACCATATTGGTATGCCTCTTGCTCGAACCCGTACATCAGAGTTCCCCAGCCATAGACCCTGGGGCACGAACATACTCCCTGTGTGTTAGAGGGAGACATAGTCACATTTTCGCGCTCTCTTCTGGGGGAACCCTGCCGTACTTGTAGCAGTTTACGCCTTCAGAGACCTTGAGTAAAAACGCGAAAAACGCCTGTTCTGCAGCTTTCTTGGTTTCGCACCTCTCTCATTGTACGTTGTCTTGCAAAGCGCTAAAAAGGTCACAGCAGCATTCTGGCTTGTTGTGTGTCCTGTCTAAAGAGTTACATTTGTTATTTACATATATTTTCAAAAAACGACATGAATACTCAGCTGCTTATACTTACCTTGCAAATATGCGCCATTTAAAATCCATTTATTTATCTTCATAACGTCGTCTGGGAAAGGGTCCTCCATAGCCTTTACTTTTAACTAAGTACACATTTGTTTACACTAAAAGTAAAATCACTAAATGTGACATGTCAAGCATCGCCAGCTGCGACGTTCGGCATGCTTCGTTTTACAATTCATACATTCTTCGAATTTTCGAAATAAAAAAAAATTGTTTAGTTTCAAATTAATACTTCTGCGCATCAAATAAATATTCGAAGTTTCAATCTAATACTTTCTAGGTTTGCATTGATACAAAAAAATGATACTAGTTTCAGTTTCGATTTGAGACAACGTGTATCAGAGTGATATTGATACAAATTTTTTTTGGGTGTATCGTTGTCATCGTCGTTGTCCAATCAAAGTGCAAAACGCCGCCACAAAAGTTCCGCGCACACAACATGATTTAGTGTCAGGCCAGGCGAATTCCTTCACACCTGCTAAAGTCTCTGTCATGTCAATAATGTCGAAAATGCTGCACTGCATCCCGCACTACCCCCACTGCCCTCCTCCCTCCCCTTCCCCCCCTGGCAGCAACTGATAATGATGTGACAAAACAGCGGTTGATTGTGCCCGTGGCCAAAACGACGACCGCCTGCGGAACGGGCTAAGAGTGGTGGAGCAAGCCCCCTTTGGCTTGGGGTCCAAGGCACGTCGTCGCTGTCATTAACGTGATTTCTTTTTTCTTCTGCCTGCTGTTGTTGCTGTTGTTGTTGTTGCTATGCGTTATTACGCGTGCGCGCCAGGCTTTCCCACTCGTAACTTCTGCTGCTGCTGCTGCTGCTGCTGCTCCTTTGATATCTCTTGGCGTTACAACCAACGTTAAGCTAAAGTGACACTTTGACAGCGATGCGTGATAAACGGCCTGGCCAGTGTTGTAGCTGGTGCTTGTCAAATCGCTGGGAATGGAGAAGGAAGAACGCAGTTCAAGATACTTGAAGATAGGCAAAACGCTTTCCTAACGGTTGCAGCAATTTGTTTACGACTTTTACTAAAGAAAAAGGCTTCAGAGTGCAGTCTTGTGTCCTTGAATCCCGTAATTAAGCATAATTCATTGCATATCTGTACCCTGTGTACAGCCGATTTGTTCCCTTTTTGCAACAAGCTGTCAATCTGTCCACTGAAGTCGCATAAAAACGTTAGCAACATGTATATAAGCCAGTGGTCGCGTTTTAAAACGCCAACAAAACGCGTGGGCGCACAATAGAGTTGTTATTATTGTTGCTGTTGCTGTTGTTGTTGTTGTTTGCGGTTGTTTGCTGACTGCGCCGCTGGATTTTGACATTTTCTAACACGCGGCCTGCCAAGCGGCATAAAAATTGACATATTATAATGTCATGGCGTTCCCGATTTGCGCCACTGCGTCCAAGCAGTTGTTGTTTGTTTTCTGTGTGTGTGTGTGTGTGTGTGTGTGTCTCTCAATCCGTCAGCAAGCAAGAGGCAGCGTGGGTGGGCAGAGCAACCAAGAGGCAAAGACCAAAAGGTGCACGCAGGCGCGTTTTGTTTTGTCAATGAGTCCTCCCCCTTAGAGATGGCAGCGTGACTGAGCTAATGTGGTACACATTTGCCTACCACACTGATCAATCAAATTTATTTGCACTTGATTCAAGTATTCTCGACCTCTTACGCTCTGTCGAACTCAGACCAACTAAAATTTCCTTTCCTGCCAGTGGGAAAGCTCTTGGCGCCGCTAACTTGACAGGCACAGGCGCTAACTTGACAGGCAGAAACAGCTGATTTAGAACTTATCTGTTCTGTGATACGTTGCGCTTAAGCCAAAGTGTATATAAAGATTCATCTAGCTTATAGAAGAGGAGCCAGTCACTCTGATCAATATACAGAATTTTAAGCAGAAAATAATATATAAAGATTAAGCAATGAAAAGAAATTCGCTGAAGCTGAATAAAATTAGATGTTGTGGAAAAACCAGATTGTTCTGCTTCAGTCAGAGCATAAACCAAGCCGATTGTGCTTGATTTTAAACTAGTTTTGATGTCAAAAGTACGTTAAGACGGAATATTTCTGGATCCTAGCCGAAAATACTGAAATCAGGCAGGAATTTTTAAGATTGAAGTCGGCTTTATATCAAGCAGAGATCTTCTTGGTTGGAAACATAAAAAGTTTCGATTTTAAGTAAAGATCTTCTTGAATTTAAGTAGAATTTCCTGATATGGGGAGAAGAGATTACTTTTTTCTCAGCTGTGATTAATTTTAAGATACCATTTAAACATTTCTGAGACTTCAGCTCGGAATCTCTGAACACACGCAGGACGGCACCTTAGCCCACTCGACTATCAGACATAAGCAAGACCTGGCGTCAAACTCATACTTAAGAATGTAAGCAGTTTGCATTTCGCCACTCGGCAAGCAACAAGGGCCTTGGCTAAGAGAACGTCGAGGTCGTGGAATCAAGTCTCTGTCTATATTTTTTACGTACAATGCTTAAATGCTTAAAGGCCTATACTCAGATGAGATAAATTTTTAGTTTGGTACGATATTTCACATGAATAGAAACAATTTTGAACAGCTTTGAAATCTAAATACGTTTGAAAAGGCATCTTATTTGTATGAAATTGTTTCTATTCAGTGAAATACCGTACCAAACTAAAAATTATCTCCAGACGAAAGTTCTAATTCGAGATCAATTGTCTTCTCGAATTCGAGCAGTTTTCATCCTAAAAAATCAATCTAAACCGATTTCAATCTCGCCAAATCGTGTTAGATTTCTTAACTTAAACATCTTTAACATTCAACAATATGCCATTTATAGCTCAAGCAACCCTGAATACCAGAATAGCTATTAAAATATATTTACTACGATACTTTAAGCACGTACTGACACTCTGTGGTTAAACGGAAGCATACACAGATGGGGAAACAAGGAGTTCACGCCTTGCAACCTTAGGGAAGTCGAGGATATAACACACTTGCTAGGCAGATGTCCCGTTCTCAGACAAAACGGAAAAACGCAACTTTCGGTTCAGGAGATAATATGCGCATTAAACGGTGAAGACCCTTTCAATTGGATCATGCTTGCAGAATATAAAGAGAAGGTCATAATTAAAGACAATTTTATATAACCGATGAGCTTAATGTACATTATAAATGTCACATATAAATTAACGTTAACTCTAACAAGGTATTAAAAAGTTAAGCTCCTCTCTCTCTCTCTCTCTTTTCAAATTTATTTTTTTTTAATTCTTTTTTTTTTTTTTTTTTTTTTTTTTTTTTTTTTTTTTTTTTATATTTTTTTTTTTTTTTTTTTTATTTGTTATTGATGGTTTGTTGGTGTTTTTTTCCTAACTGTAAAGGGAGTCCAGCCAACTGTGTTGATAGGGACGAACGATCTGGTATTCAAAGGCGAGCCGGGCAGCCAGGTGTCGAAGTCCGCGGCAGCACTAAAACCATATCGGTATTTGTACAAAAAACAAAACTTTGTACGTATTGATCAAAATGTGATCACAAATATTTATAAATCTTTTTTTTTATTTTCTAATTTTTATATTTAAATGGTCCATAAAACCGCGAAAATTTTGTATTTTTCATATAACTTATATAATAAAGAAAATTTGATGAATGGCAATTGTAGAAGGCTAAATGAAATAAAGGTCAGTCAATTCCAAAAATACCGAAAATTTTGCAAAATTTTATAAGTTAAGATCAATGGTGCCCAAACTCACATTATCAAGCTTTGCGCTAGCAGCGAAACACGAAATAAACGCTATGACGTCAGACATGAGCAACAAGCAAATAAACAAATGCCTCGTGAAAGACGTTGTGAGAAGGCAAGCAGCCGACCGTGCATTTTAAAGAACACACCCAGCAGGAAAAGTGTCTAGTTTACAACCAGAAATGTATCGGTCGTTAAAAACTTGCAACTGGTTGCACTTCCTATCCAAATCCATGTATTGAAGTCGTCCATTTTACACAGGCATGTCATAGGAATGTGACAATTGTCCCCGGCAGCAGCCATTTGCAACCAGTTTAATGACAAATGGCATAGGTACAAGAGAATTGTCCCCTCCAGCAGCCATTTTCAACCAGATAAATACCAGTTGACCCTTGTGTGTTCCTTATGACAGTCTGTTTATATCGCTGCGCAGTATAATGGTAGTATATCGACATCTGGCGGTCAACTCACTCATTACCGATTCGTTTGCAACCAGTTAAATTACAATTTATTACAACTACCTCAAATTAGTGTTTTAAACGAGCATTTCTTCGGAAGTTAGTGTTTGTTGTTGCCCAACTCACCCGAATTTAGCAATTTTGCTACCAATTTAGTTCTACATGTATTCCACCTAGGTGTATGACAGTATCTTTTTGTTACTAGTTGACAATTTCACTGCAGGGCACCTATACTCTCTCTCTCTCTCTCTCTATGCATGTCGGCTGCAACGCCGGCAGAATTATGAGTTCCTATCCCATGGGATGGGCTTTTGGCATTTTGGGCACCACTGGCTTAGATTATTGTGAAGTTGGCACTTGTCGACGGGTAAATAGGTGGTAGATCAAACGGTCCAAGCAAAAGCGAAAATTCCAAAATTCAAATATGCTTTCAGATTGTCAAAGACATGGTTAAATAGAAAGGTTAACAGACGTGTAAATAGTTATTCTAATTCAAGCGAAATTTGAGTAGAGTATAGATCTTCGTGGAGGTTAAATAGTTGGCCATTATTGACGGGTAAATGGGAAGCGAAATAAAGAAAAAAATTTTTAATGAGTTTCGATTTTCAGAAAGATTAATATTGAAAGTCTTAAAAAATGCACAAAATTACCCAATTTTCGTATGGTGAAGATTGAAAGGTTTAAATTTGCCCAACTCTAAGCTGAGTTTGAAGATTTGATAGATGAATTTTGTGTTTAAAATATATAAATAGAATTTTATATGGAAGTTTTGAGGCTTGATCATGTCCCTCAGTTTGGCAGCAGCGCGAGCGCAACAGAAGTCTCTTACATCTCTTTCCTGCTTTTAGGGTATACAAATTTTGGTAATTTCGATTTACAGACCTAATTGAAGGTAATGCTGCTACGGTTTTGCAGTTAAGCGATTCGGTGCGGTTTGGTTTAGATTTGGTAAACATTTCCCCACTTTTGTTCTTGGATCAAGTACATTTATGGTTTTTCTTTGCTTTTTACTCAAAGTGAGATCTTTATCTAAATTTAAAATATTTTTTATCTTGGTCTAAGAAATGTATTCTGTTTTAAGCTTTTTATACTCTGTACCGGAGGTACATAGAGTATATTAAGTTTGTGCAAAAGTATGTAACAGGGAGAAGGAATCAAACAGATCTCAGAGATGGTAAGAGATAGAGGTTTGACATGTATGGGACAAATGCTTCTTATACTTGCAGGCAGATCAAGTTTATTTCCAATTTCGGCCACGCCCCCTCCCGCCCCCGCAATTTTGAAAAAACTTCATATCTCCCACAGTTTTGTAGATAGATGACTCGTACCTTTTAGAGATAGTTAGTCATTAGCAATATGTATCGATTTGCCGAAGAAATGATAAAGATCGGATGAGCGGTTCTGAAGTTATAAGCATATAAGTGAATCACCCCCGCCACCCCCCTCCCACCCTTTCTAAACCAACGCCGCACAATGTTAAGAGAGAGAGAGGGAGATGAAGCGAGAGAGAGACAGAAAGGGAGAGGGAGAGAGAGAGAGAAAGTTAGAGATGATCGCAGCAGCAGCACTGCATTCAGCTCCTACTCTAGGTACAGAGTATATTATAGTCGGGCTTGACCGACTTTCTCACTTGTTGGGTATTGTAAACGAGGGTTTTTTTCGACTTTGGGTATTTTATTTACACACGGTTTGTCATTTTGGGCAATGTGTGTCTACGGTGTGACCATTTTTCGATTTCTTAAAAATACCTTAACATTAAAATATGAAAATTTTACTTCATTTCTGGCACTAAGTTTTATGTTCGTGCCTACCAAAAATGGTACATCTCTGTCACATCATGTCACACATCTCACGCACTTTTTCCCCCCTCCAACTACATTTTGACTTGATTTTTTTGTCTAGCACCCACCGCTCTCGCCCTCCCCCTTGCCCCTAACCCCATTCGGCCGTCGCCTAGTCAAGACACAAACCGCAAATTCAGTCTCAGTTGTTGTTGTCTTATCAGATTGTTGCAATTTTCTGTTGTTGTTGTTGTTGTTGCCCGCACAAAAAACAACAACAACAAAATAGTAAAGATCTTTATCAAGCTGTAGGTACGCTTTGGTTAACCCAAACACAAACATGGCAGGAAAACATGTAATGAAAATTATGACAAGCCAAAAAAAAAAAAAAAAAAAAAATATAGAGAGCACTGAAGATAGAGAGAGGGAGAGCAAAAATTGTAATATGAAAAATTATAATTCAATGGAAAATTGCGCCCACACACGCGCCTCAACATGGGGCCGGGGCTCTGCGGCTGAAGCTTATCGTAATCGTAAGCGGAAAGCGTTGTCGTTCAGTTTGAGTTTTTTGTTTCATGTTCGAATTCCTTGGGCCAAATTTTGATCTGATTCTAGAGATCACTTGATCGATCTTTATTTTCGGTTTTGTTGTTGTTGTTTCTAAGCAACTTTTAATTGAATTAAAACGCGGCATAATAATAAATTGCCGTCGATTGACGATCGTTAGCAAAAGCAAGCAAAGCGAAAGTTGCGTTTGGCCAAATTGGCCAACAGATCGGCATCAGCTAAACTCACACACACACACACACACAGAGGGAGAGAGATCGCTCGGTAGTCGTCCTGCCTGGCGACGTTTTGTGTTTTGTTGCTGTAAATTAAGATCGTGCGATTAGCGCTGACAGCGCTAGCTGAGCTTTCTACATTTTTAATGAGCATTTCAACCGCTGCCGCTGCTCCAGCATCATCTCATCCATCGATCGTGAGCCGTCGGCGTTTTTGCCATCGACAGCCTCGCTCTCGCGCTCTGTGTAGAATGTGGGTGGGCCATTTTCAACTTCTCTTCTCTCTCTGGTGTTATCAAAAAAAGTTATGGTTCACTCAGGCAATTTCAGTTTGAGAGAGTTTATTTTTAGACCAAGATATCAAAAATCACACAAAAAAAATTAAAAAAAAGTTAAAAAATTATGGGAAATGGGATCAGGGATGCCATCAGTTAGTGCGTTGAATGGCCGATATTTGTGGTTCTGAACCGCATATGTCGAGAGGGCGCGCGTATAGCGCTCACGCATAGCACTAGCCTATGCCTATATGTTCTCTCTGCTCTTTCGCTCTCACTCTCTCCTGCAAATTCAAACACCACAACAAAGCAGCTTTTTTCCCACCAAATCTAGCTATTTTGTAAAGTCATAAGCCGGAAACTAATCAGTTTGGCAGGAACCTGCAATGAAATTTGAACAGTGCAACTATCTGCTTGCATTTGAGCACAAGTAAGGGGGCACCCAAGTATAGATTAAGATATTCTACCCCCCAAATGGAAGAGTTTTGAAGAAAGTATGTGCCTTTTTCTAGCTTCAAAGCTTATTAAGCCGTCTCAAGGTCAACGGTTAATTATAATTCAATATTCAACAGAAATCAACAGGGATTAATTACAATTTTTTAGATAGACAATCCTCTCATCAATAGACTTTGTTACTTTCACACTTCGACGGCTTGCAAATACATTTGTATGTCCAAATGGATTGCCGAATGAACACATGGGGGCAATATGTTTTGAAGGTTTAGGTTTAGGGAACGGAGTCGGATCGGTAAAAGTTTTGAGTTCCAAGAAACTATGAAAGAATTTATTGAAATGCAAATTTTATTCATGGGAACATATTTTGTTCAGAACTAAAATATCTGGTTAACAAAGAGTTAACAGTGGGTTAACAGTGGGTTATCGTAATGTTAACAGTGGTTTAAACAGTGAGTTAACAGTGGTTTAAAGTGAATTAACCAAGGCTGCAAACCTCTAAAATTTTACAGAAGGTTCGGTCCAGGGATTCGAACCCGTTGTAAAGCCTAAGGTTCGGTTCGCGTTCTAAATCTAGTTCGGAACCCCTGAACCCAAGGTTTTGGTTCGAACCTCAGTTCGCTTGAACATAGTAGAAGAATAAATTCGATTTATTAACACTTATTTTTTAAAATAATATTCTTCTTGTCAATAATGCGATTTTTAATTATCAAATTCATTAGCTGACACTAACAGCATTTGAGAACCGCTTAGTTTAACTTAATAAGCATTCTTCTTAGATTGTAAAGTGTTGAAAAGGCCCGTTAAACTGATTCCTAAATTGCTGGAATAGCAAGTATTATATTTTTAAGCCGCTTTTTTCACATTTCCAAAATTTTAAAACATTTGTCGATGTATTGGACAATAGTCGAAGGAATCTATAACATCATTTACAGATTTGATTTATTGATTTTATGTTTATTGCTTTCTACTGCTTTCAAAAACTTATCGTCTTTGCAATCAGAAGTTGATTCATTTAAAACTCTGATCAAGAATTTTTTTTAGAGCTTCAGCATGTCTGTAATGTGTAATGTGAAGTTCACAAAGTTTAATATCTCGGGTCTTAGAGCACTGCTGCCAATGTTGGTACTTAGCTCATAATAGAAGAACGTTTATCGAACGAGTATAGTAAACAAAATTCAGAACAGTTGCTCGAAATGAAAAGCAAGCGGAATAAAAATCACTTGCTACTAATTGTGAATCCTGTAGCTTTAAAGAAAAAAATATTGTATTTTTGGGAAAATTCTCCTTCAGATTGCTGTTTTTGGACCTTTTTTGAAAAAATTCTCATTTGAAAACGCAAAAAGATATTTGAATTTTGTTTTTTTATTGAATTAGTAATGAATGAAAAAGAAAATAAAAAAATGTTTTTCGCCGCGATACGAGGGCTGTTCAAAAAGTAATGAGACTTCAAAGTTGGTGGTGCAAAAAAAGGTGTCGTCACACGGCCGCCACGATTCCGGGTCTCCGGAGCGTCTGAAAAAAAAAAAAATATAGGGTTATGATCAGCATAGATGTAATTCTGGCCCGAGGGAAAAAAAAAATTTTGCGATTTTTTTGACAAAATGGCGGCACTTGAAATTGACAAATCGAATTTTGACCCATTTTTTTGTAGTTTAGTGTAAAAAAAAAAATAGTAAAAAAAATCCCGCAAAATTTTTATTTTACTTCGGGCCAGAATGGTGACAATTCTACGTCGATTAAACTTTGTTTCATCCAAATCGGTTCAGTAGAACTGGCGGGAATCGTGGCCGCCAGCTCGAAAAACGTGGTTTCGAGATAAACGCGTTCAAAGTTTGAAGTTTATTTTTGGGAAAAAAAAAAGCAAAAATGTTGAAAAGCAGTTTTAAAGAGGCATCAATTGTGCGTCGATCGCATTTTGTTTCATCAAAATCGGTTTAGTAGAACTGGAGAAAAGTGGCTTGGCAGTCCGAAAAATTTGCTTAGAAAGTAACCAAAAATATTACAGATATTATATACTTACAGATATTAGTCGGCGATGCCAGCTGCATACAGCGGACCTTCCTCATCTTCAAAAAAACTGTTTTCAGGAGCAGTTCCCTCTGTTCTGCGTGCCATTTTGCCTTCTTTAGATACGGCCGCAGCTCTAGTTTCTGAGCGGATTAATCAGTCTGAGCATTGTGTAGCATAGCCTTCGATAATTATCGATTAAAAGTCGATTAATAATCGATATCGATCTAAGGCGACAACATGTATCAGTACAAATTAAAAAACCAGCCGATATTTCACAGCTTTATTTACTCGAAATTTATTTAGTCAAAAATTTCTTGTTTTAGCAAAGACATTGTTCGACTAAAAAGGCTATATCTTCTAAAGTATTTCGAATTTCAAAAAACCCTTTTAGGATTATATTCTTAAATGTCAAGTTATAAAAAATGCAAAAAAAAAAAGTCGAAAAATATTTTTTTGGTAAGATATAGTTTAAATAAAAAAATATTTTTAATTTATATTTTTTTTAGAGATTTTCGTAAAGATTGCATGAACTAAACTTTGCAATATAGTTGCAAAGTGCCAAGAAGTCACACTTTAAATCGCTCAATTTTGTCTTCTAATCTAGTAGATGGGATTTGAGCCCCTAAACATATAAATTGAAACAGCTTTAAATGAAATGCTAACGTTTATATGAAAACCTCTAGAGATTTCTGGAACACACCCGATAATGTTAATACGGAGAAGTGTGCGAACTCTACTAATGTCGAACTAAACTGCCTTAAAACATCGTTATCTACTGAATTTTGAGAGTGTGCAGCACAACCAACTGTAATTATATAGTCCTACAGGGAATTTATTGAGTTAACTTGGTCATCGTCCAAATCAAGAAATGTTTTTGAAGCACATGAGCAACCTTTATCCACACTATTATATTCATGGTTGCATTCCCTTTTCCGAATTCAATGCTCGATCGAAATTGGTTAGAGAGCTTCTTGAACTTCTAAGAGACGATCAAAAAATTCGGGCGAAATGCTATTTGTTCATCAAGAGGGTTGGATGAAGGTTAATGGCGTTTTCAAAGCTAAAAACCGAAGAACACAGTCTGGTTCTCCCAGTGACATTTAACAATTCCAATTCCGCTATGATTTGTTCGAATTCGGAAACGGGAACAGGCCTGCATATATTGTTTATAGTTGAATTTTTATGTTGCGGTGCGGGTTACAGTGGTTGTGAGTCAAAAATATTTGAGGTGCGGTTAAACCAATGCGGAAACTGAACCGTAAGTGGGAACCGGTTTGCAGCCTTGGTTAACAGTGCGCTAACAGTGGTTTTAAGTGGATTAACAGTGATTTAGCAGTGAGTTAATAGTAGGTTAACAGAAATTTTACAGTGGATTAAAAGTGGGTTAACAGCGGGTTAACAGTGGGTTAACGTTACGTTAACAGTAGCTTAAAGTGGAATATCAGCGGTTTAACAATGAGTTAACAGTGGTTTAAAGTGGGTTAACAGTGGATTAACAGTGAGTTAATAGAAGGTTAAAAGAAATTTTACAGTATGTAAACAGTGGATTAAAAGTTGGTTAACAGCGGGTTAACAGTAAGTTAGCACTGGGTTAACAGTAATCTTACAGTGGGTTAACAGTGTGGGGAACAAAATTTGAACTGAATATTAATGGAAGAGTGTCTGCCATGAGGTCAAGTGAATTCAGTGTTTAATTCATATTCCTTATCCCTTCCTAACTTAAATATCGAATCTAATCTTATCCTTAAACAAGGAATTAAATAAGCAAAACCGCGATTTCATGCCCATAGTTAATGAAATCAACCTACCAGAGACGTTAATGGATCAGTAGACTCCAATAGAGTCCACTTCAGTTCCTAAATTCTATAACAAAACTCATTGAGGTTTTGTCCTCAAGGAGAAAAGATGATATTTCCTCTTAAAAAATTCAGTTATTTGAACGCATTTTAAATTCCTTCTCCCGTCTTTAACAAAAGATGGTCCAACACAAATCATAGTCCATAAATAAGTTCTATTCTTGGCAATTTAAAGACTGGAGTTTTCTCTTTTTATTTCTTGTGGTTCTTGTTGTTTCACAAATATTTTCTTCATTTTTATAGGTGTCTACGGGGACGTAAGCTGACTATATTCTTTTTAGGAATTAACAGAGCAGGATTCTTAGCTTCCAAAAACAAAAGAAAACTAAATTTTCCTTTTTCTTGTTTTCTTTTCTTTTTTTTGAGCGGGTGCGGATGTGTCTGCCTGGGCCAGGTTGATCGTTGCTGCGACCCAAAAGAGCTCTCCTACCATCCACCTCCACCTCCATTTTCCTGCTGTATGTTAGGCCCGTTGTTAATTTGCGTTTTGTTGCGTTTGGCCCCGTCCAAAGCCAAGTTGTAGCTGTAGTTGTTGTTGCCTGGCAAATTGTTACACGCGTTGCCTGCTTTGATGTCTTTATGGGTTTTGAATTTGTGGGCCCCGTGTTCGGCACAATCGTGACTGCAATTCGCCCGGCCGCAGCACAGAGTGCGGGAGGAGAGTTCAACTCGGGGCCCCCAAAAGACATAATCAAATGTGGACAAAATTATTGAGCAATTTAGTTTTACTTTATGGAGCAATTGCAATGGCTGCAGGAAGAAGAAGTCTGACTTTGGCCTAAGCTTTTGAGGTGAGGTTCGTTGGTGTTGATGCTGCTCTCGAGGGGTTTTACTTTATGTTTATGCAAGTAAATGGCATTAATGGATTTATAGATGCACGCTCCTTGGGAGCTTGTTTGCGCTGAGGTTTGATTAGGATTTATGGCGAGCAGCTAGTAAAAAAAAAAAAAAAAACCGAAAGGAAAAAAGCGGCCCACAACGATCGCTAAACAAAAAGCAAATCAATCATGATGTCCATCAACGGACGGAAAAAAATAATAGAAAGTTTAAGGGAATTTTGTTAGGCAGCTTAATTAGTTCAATCAAGTCATCAATCAGGGAAATTTGATCGTCAGTTGGAAAAGAAAGGTAGGCCGCAATCAAGCAAAAACTGAGCTAATAATAAAACTGAAATAAACTGAATTAAATAATCAATCATATCCTCAATGAAGCTAACAAGAATATAAAATTGAAGTAAGTTTGAAACGCTTAGTCGAAGTAGCCTGAACCAAGGTATACTAAACAAGGTAGGCTCACTCGCTCCCTCACAAAGAGAGCGAGAGCGAGAGGGTAATATATTTCAATACAAAGCCTACTAAGCTACTAAGTAAAACACAAAAAAATTCATCCGCGAAGATGCTTCGCTTACAACAGTTGCTTACTGACTTAAATTTAACAAGTTATCAAGAGAGCGAGAGAGTGAGTAGGCCTACCTTGTTTAGTATACCTTGGCCTGAACTGCTTGGACTGTTTGACAATTTATTTTATAGTTCAGCCAATCAATCAATCAGTCAATTGAATTTGGTCCAGAATCTTTTCTTAAATCCGTTTAAGATATTTAAAGAATACCTCAGTTAGCCACTTCAATCAGACGTCATCAATCAAAGTGATGGAAAATCAAATTCAAGCCTAAAAGCGACTCATTCTAAATACTAAGTATACTCAAAAAGAATCTGGATAATCAAAAGACTTAAATCTAATTCAATCAAGACTGATCAATCATGAAAAGACTCTCAATCATATGCAGAACACACAACTGAAAGCGAATATGTCTAAGATTGTTTGACAAAATGAAATTCTCCAACTTAAGACAATCTATTTCAATCAAGCCCTCAATCAGTGAATCAGGTAGAAATGAAAATTATAACAATTTAGAATATAAAATATATAGATTAGATGACTTCAATCAAGTCATCAATCACTAAAGATCTGCCTCAATCCAAGCTTCAATCAGCTTAGTTCAACTACGAATTAGCTTCAATCAAGTCATCAATCACTAAATTTCTGTTTTTTCAATCAGCTTAGTTCAACTACGAATTTGCTTCAATCAAGTCATCAATCACTAAAGATCTGTTTCAATCCAATCTTCAATCAGCTTAGTTCAACTACGAATTTGCTTCAATCAAGTCATCAATCACTAAATTTCTGTTTCAATCCTATCTTCAATCAGCTTAGTTCAACTACGAATTAGCTTCAATCAAGTCATCAATCACTAAAGATCTGCCTCAATCCAATCTTCAATCAGCTTAGTTCAACTACGAATTAGCTTCAATCAAGTCATCAATCACTAAATATCTGTTTCAATCCTATCTTCAATCAGCTTAGTTCAACTACGAATTAGCTTCAATCAAGTCATCAATCACTAAATTTCTGTTTCAATCCAATCTTCAATCAGCTTAGTTCAACTACGAATTAGCTTCAATCAAGTCATCAATCACTAAATTTCTGTTTCAATCCTATCTTCAATCAGCTTAGTTCAACTACGAATTAGCTTCAATCAAGTCATCAATCAGGGGCCCATTTAGCAGATAGTTCCGTTTAGCGATTACTGATTTACGATTTGCGATTAAGTTGGCTCAAAGGCTTAAAGTTTAACCATCGCAATTGGCTGAATGAACCATTTCAAATCATCAATCACACATCAATCATTTTGTTTCTTCTGTTTACAAATTCATTTCAAATCCATTTTCAATCAAAATATCAATCAAATACCAATATCACCCACAATTATCATCTTCAATCAGGCTCATTAGAAGATTCTGTCCCATCATCATCAGCACAGAACTTGACCTTTTGCTCGCACCCACACACACAACACTAGAAATTTTTTGATTGATCTTGGCATTGAGTTGGCAAAGTAGTTTGTCCATTTGCTTGGGCCGTGCCCCGTTTTAGAGCTGCTTTTTGCCCTTTGGCCAAAAACTGTCGCAACTCATCAATTTTCATTCACATGGTCCAGCAGAGGCAGAGGCAGAAGACTCTTGGTTCGGTCTTACCGTCTGTCCCTTGTGGAGGCCTATTATTCACGCCTAGGCGACGGTTACCCAGAGGAGACCAGAAAGCAGGCTTGACGTTAAGCCAGAGCAATGAATGCTTTTAGCTGAAAACTGAGTAATTGAGTGACAATTAAGTTATTTCTAGACGAACAAGCCTGGCCTGATCGTCGTCCAACCAGAGTCCAGAGCCAACCAGCCAGCCAAGAAGGCAGCGTTTTTTTTTTTTTATGAAATATTACCAAGTTCCATATCTCAATTATGAATGCCCAGGCACTGTCAGTGTTTGGTTGGTTGGGTGGGGGGGGGCACAGTGGGAAAAAAGTTCGACATAAAATGAATCAAAAGTTAGAAAAATTTAAATGTTAAATAGTAATTAAAATTTATTCGGTCAAAACTGGAGCTAAGCTGGAATAAGAATAATTTGAAATTAAGTTCTGAAAACTTTACGTAAAAAAGATAACCAAATTTGTCTAGATAATCAGTATTAAAATTTAAAGAAAATCAATTTCTAAAATTTATTGAAAGATTTTCTTCACTAAAGGGCAAGGCACCCTGAATGAGTAGAAAAAATTTGGATTGGATTACTTTTTTACGCTGATATGTTGGCTCCACCAGATTCCATCAGATCAAAAAACTCAACTGTTTTAGTTAATTGAACTATTCTGTACGATTAAGAAAAATTAGGGGGACTGGGGATCGAACTCGTTACCTTTGGAACTAATTACGAATTGAAAGGCCCCTTTACGTACCACATCAAGGCACACGCTTGCTGTCTAACGTCTAAGATGCTACTTATAAAAGGTGATATTCGATATATCGGGTCCAAAACACATCGATATTGTAAGGAACCCCTGGCAAGCCATGACAACCTTGGCCAAGTGGCGCCCGAGCAGGGACAGTGGAAGCTTGGTCTTTCAAGCGTTGGAATCAACACCTGGCGGTTTAAAGCCCCGGAGTGTATTGTGTCTTAATTTTTAGGAAGAGCTCATAGCAAGTCCCAAGTACAGTCTGTACCCCAGCCCCGAAGTATAGCCCTATACCAAGTGTTTTTCTTAAGAAGGGCCCACGTCATTTTCTAAAGCTTAAGATAACTTAAGGAACGTCTAGGCACAATACTTCGTACAAGTAAGGCTGCTCTTCAAGATTGTTCTGATTTCAAAGCTGTTCAAAATTGTTTCTTATCATGTGAAGTATTTCAAGTGACAAATTTATTCTATCTGTTGCTCTTTACCAATAGTGGCTTGACTAAGAGTTAAAGAAAACCCACTGGATAATGTGTTTCCTAGTCATTCTGCTGCTGGTGTCTGTAAACACTAGTTTGCTTGCGGATGCTTTCCGTTTTGATGGTACTTATCTTCCAAGAGCAATATATGTATCGAAATGAAATTTGAAACAGCATTAACATTTCATTCGTATTAACTCTCCCATAAGCTATTGGGTTCATGTCGATATCTTTAATATATTCCAACACTGAGACCTCATATTTCAGCGTATTGCTGCTTTCATAAGTGAAAGTCTTAAATGCGATTCTAAGTTGTAATTTTTATCTATGTATTACCACAGTAATTTTTTCTGATATATCGTTTCTAAAAATATCAATAATTGCCATATATTGACAACCCTCACTAAAACTTCTATTAGTTACCTACGGTAGTTGAATGGAATAAGAAAATTCAAGTCAATTTAACAGAAATAGCTTACATTTATGGGAAATACCATTGGTATGTCTGGACAGGCTGTTTCGGAATTGTCCCCAATTCACTCATCAGCAGACTTATTGCTTTTTATACTTCAAACACAAGCATATTTTGCTTTTTATGCGCAAACTTGTCGAATAAAGACTCGAGAATTTCAAAAGTGTGAAAATCAAAGAAACTTAACGCCAAGCAGCAAAAAGTATTGGAAAAAAGTCAAAAATATAACGAAATGAACAAAAACAAGGGACAGAGATACTATAAGGAAGGAGGTCACGTTGTCTTCAAGAACTTTGTTAGTGTGCCAGGAGCATGCAAAAAAGTAATTCCAAAATTTAAAGGCCCCTACAAGATAGACAAAGTATTACCAAACGACAGATACGTAGTGTCAGACATAGAAGGATTTCAAATGACACAAATACCATACAAAGGAATATGGGAAGCAGCACAAATGAAACCATGGATAGATATGACGACGAATTTTGCAGAATATGACGAAAAAAATTTAGAAGATGAAAAGGACGAATTCGAAGAAAAAGATTTAGAAGATGAATATGAAGAAAAGGATTCAGAAAATAAATATAAAGAAAAGGATTCAGAAGATGAATATGAAGAAAAGGATTCAGAAAATGAATGTACTAAAAAAGATTTAGAAAATGAATATGAAGAAAAATATTTAGAAGATGTAGGACAAAGAAAATATCAAGGTAATTTGAAGCAAAGAAGTAATGTGTCTAGAAAAGGAAATAAACACGATTATAATCTAAGAAAACGCAATATATATAAGCATAGTAAATAAAGGTGGGGGACAAAGTGGAATGTTTTATTATAGCGGAAAGATATTGTAACATTAGAATTCAAAGGAAGGAATAAGCAAAGTGAAGAACAATGTAATAGCAATGTGTAATCGGGACGATTAGAAGTCAGGATGGACAAACTGTAAGAATGATAAAGCACTAAGTGATAATAGCCATATATATACAACTAATTAAGAACTAATCTAAGCAATTGTAAATAAAACTAATTAACCCTCTTACAATCCTTAAATTTTTGATATAAAATTTTAGCCTGAAATTATGAAATGGTTTTGAAGCTGAATCCAATTTATGTTGTGAGTTGAAACTGCTGTTCTGTCAGTTTATGAACAACATTCGGTGATCATTCTAGCGGTGCCAAGGACAAGAAATACTTGAGATATTTCGGTTTGTTTGTTGTTATTAGGGTTTAGTTTTGGTTTCATTTGATTCGATTATTTGGTTTTTAATTTACACGGTTTTCTATATACACACGCTTTTACTGCGCAATCACTTCGGCTTCCAAATTTGCAATGCATCTACACAGTTTGTATATACTGTCTACTGCGTTCTACTGCACGTTCTAGTCCATTTTATACAGTGTGAATATCATTTGATTTCTTAAAAATACCTTAACACTAAACTATCGATACCACCAGTTCACAGTTCACTTTTTCCCGCAATTTGGAAAAAAACCCTCATATCTCCCACAGATTTGCAGATAGATGGTTTATTATTCAGTATATTTTGGAATAAACGATAGTCAAGTTACAAGCAAAAGAAATTTCGTACAACTGTTTTAGAGAATCTAACAAAATCTAATTTGATTTGAAGTTATGAATTTTTTGTAATATGTTTTTTTACCATTTTAAAATTATATATAAAAAAAACATCATATTATACAAAAATATATAAAAAATTTTTGGAATTTGCTGCCCCCAAATAAGGTATAACTCCCCAGCCCTTAATCCACTACTCCAACCAAATAAAACCACAAAACAAAAACCCCCCCCCCTTTTTTTTTTTTCAGCCATGCCCAGCCCTATGCTCTTTGGGCACGCTTTGTTTTTGTAATTGCTCCGGAGATAGCAAAGCAATGATCGTATACATGCACGGCACCAAGTATAGGCAAACACAACACATGCAAACAATTACTTGTGTATGCACTGCGTAGAACCAAAACCGTTATTCTTCCCTTCTTTGTATTGGTCTTTGCTCGCGCAATCAAACTGACCAACAACAATTTCAATGATTTTGTTTTTGCATTCGTTGTGATTTTGTTGGTGTCTTGTCTTCGAGTTTGCAGTTCTCTTCTTGGTATTGGTGTTTTTATTTGTGAGTATTGGTGAGAGCTCTGCCGTATGCTGGATTTGGGCATGCCCATGAAAGACTTTGGTTGTTTTTCCTAATAATTATTGCTTATGTTTAAACTAATTACATAATTTGATCAATTTAATTTAAAAATTAATGTTTTTAAAATAGATTGCATAAAATTAATAATTTTTAATTATTGTTACATTTAACATTTACATTTCCAAAATTTATTTTGCTTTTCAAAATTGTTTGGCTGGTGAATTTTGCTAAATCTTCTTACAAACCAACCAAAAGAAATTTCTGTGGCACCTAAGAATTGGAATTTGGTTGGAAGAGGTTTCTGTTATAGTGTCCTTTGTTAATTATCAATCGTAGAACTGTTTAGCAGGCTCTAGGTCATTAAGTTATGATTTTGTTCATAACTTTTCAAACAAGACACGTACAACACCACCAAGGAGGCTGCTCGACTGTTTTAAGCTATTTCAATACAATCTTCAGCAGTCTTGGCTAAAGTTCTACGCTTGTACGGTTTTATTGGTTTATTTACGCTTTCATACCACTGTGCCACTTGAAGCTGGTCTCATTCTCTCTCTTCCTCACGCTCTCTCGTTCCTTCTATCCATCTGTGTGAGTGAGATTAATCGCAGCTTTGACAGGCGCATTGCATTTGCTGCTGCAGTTTTTTTTCTTCTGCTGCTGCTTCTTCTTGCTGTTTTCAATGTTTTTGTTGTTGTTGTTGTTGTTGTTACTTTTGCCATGATTAAGCGAGCGGCGGCCTTTGACATTATCACCAAAAGCCGCCCGTCGTCAAGTCCAAGTCAATCACCGTGCCTCTGCCTCTGCCTCATCATCATCATCTTCAGCTTCATCTTCAGCTTCAGCTTCAGCTTGGGCTTTGGCGATTTGAACTTTAACATCGCTTATGTCAAATTATGTCTTCATTTCGCGTATTGAGGGCGTGGCGCCGCCGCCAAAGAGTCTCCTTCAGTGATTTATGGGCTGAGCGCGACTTGTTTTTGTTTACCGCAGAAAACGTTGCAATTTTTGTGTTTTGTTTCTCTTTTTTTTTTTTTTTTTGAAATATTACGCATATGCCGCGTGGGTGGAGGGGTGGTGGGAAGGGGGGGTAAAGTATTATGACAAATTGCACAAGAGCCGCGCGAACTTGAGAAAACAATTGCGATAGAAAAACATGCCAAAGCTACAGCAACAACAACAACAACAACAAAACAGCAGCGATATGAAAAGCGCAACAACAACAAAGTGCAGGAAGCGGTAAATGTGTCGAGGGGGGGGAGTGTGCTGGGCAAGAAGGGGGGTGGGGGGGGGTACTAGAAACGAGGCAATGCTGTGCGTATGCATTTGACGCTGTCGACGCGCTTACATAAGCCGCGTGTCGTTTCCGCCAATGCGCGCCCACACAGCGGCACAGTGGGTCAAAACCAATTTGTCACTAGATGAATTTGTAGATCTGAATTAGCTGTTTTCAGCCAAATGCCAAGTGGATTCAATTCGTAGAAGAGGAAAGTCTTGATCTAGTAACCACAGAAACCATCAAAGCCAGTAGTGGCGCCATCTATTGTTTAGCTTTTTAAGAAGTAAAATGGAATTGAAAACAAAACTGATTTACTCTTTTATTAGGAAAATACTCCTATATTTGCTCTATACTCTACTCTACTCTACTTTACTAATATTTTCGTTTAGAACATTATGGAATAATTTTTTTTTTCAAAATCCCGGCAACTGATTTAAAATTAATTTGCATTTTCTTTATTTTTCTTACAGGTAAGTGAAGCTTTGACTACTGAAAATGGATTGGAAATAAGTAAGTTGGCTCAAAAAATTGATCCTAAATCCTAAAAGACTTAAACACATCCATAAATGCTCATTTCAAATACGAATCCCACTTGAAAATCAAATGATTCGGACTCTAAACAGAATTCCAAGCAGAGAGTTAAAATCTCTCTTACTAATACAGTCAATCTTAATGGGTACACACACATACACTAGTTGTAAAACTTTCTACGATAAACATTAGGTCAAATAACCTCCTTATCTGTGCAAAAGTGCCGTTTTACTTTTGTTGTTGGTGGTTTTTAGTAGAAAATGCTTCAGAACAAAGCATTCGTGATGTCTGTTTGTCCTTAGAATAGAGGACCGTTACACAGCTATGCGTCAAAGTCAATCGTTGCAAGTTTCTTTACAAATGTGCTTGCGAGGTTAGTTTTGCTTGATCAATTTTAAGTGCGTTTTACTCGAATTGTGTCGCTGATAATTCTTGGTGTTGAATGAGGGTCGCTGCTAATCTTCAAGTGGTGGTGTGTAAAATGGAAAATGAAGAGCACACGTCGGCATGGGGTAAAAAGGTAAAATTAAAACTGCTTTATATTTATGTTGCTACATTTGCAATTAATTTGGCTTCCTCACTGAAGCACATTTTCAAAAAAGCTATCGGCATCTCTGAAAATGCAGAATCCTGTCCTCATTGTGTTGCTTCTGCAATTGCATTTTAACAATTTACAAAATGGCTGGCAACAAGGTAGCAAATGAAACATAGATATTCAATTTAAATTTATTGCGCTGCTAGAAACATAAACTCTAATGTTGGTAAGGGTTTAAGACTCATCTAAATCAAATTCTTCTCTGTAAATGCTTGAACTATTTCGGTGGCCAGACTAGAAGGCTTGTGGTCTCTTGAGTCCAATTGTAACTACAATGGAAGTCTCTAGTTTCTGCAATTCATAGTGTTATCATTGATATTATTGATAAGTTATTAAAAAGCATAAATTAATTTCAATTTAGTTCAATTTAGGCAAATTTCAAATCTTTGCCATTTGGCGCGTCAACTCTAAAAAAACTAGCCAAAAAATGATCGATTATCGAGTAGAAATTATCGAAAATCAAATGGCTAACGAGTAATGTGACTACATTTTCGCAAAATGCACTTTTTTGGCATCTCAATTGTCCATACAAAATTGTATGGGGGAAAATGTACATTTTGCCCCAAATGCCAAAATGCAGTTGTAGTGAGAACAGCACATTACTCAATAGCCTACATCAGCTTCGAAGGGTAGAATTCAAATTCAAATTTTTACCTTCTGTAAGCCCAATTTGGCTTCTTTCAAAAAAATACAAATAGTTTAAGAAAAAAGTAATAAGTTATGTGCAATTTATTTCAAACTTGCGCTTTTTTTTTTGAAGGTACCTTCAGTATAACAAAGACGATTTGTTTGAAATATGGCAAAAAGAATGCACTAAAAAGAAAATTTAATGCCGTTTTTAAAACATGTGGTGGACAAATTTGGAATTGATTTAATTTCTGATGAAATGGAGAAACACATAAGCCAAACAATACATTTTTTTTTGCTTAAAATCAGCTCTCAGAAATCAGTCTTTATGGACCAAAATCATGAGTGCCT